>BQNB010022537.1:20001-52360 GCA_026074375.1 Tanacetum coccineum | reverse complement strand
CAAAAATAATCTTCTCCGACATGTCTCTCGACAATCGATAACATTTGCGCACCTAGAAATGTTGATTAATATTAGCACGGGTGAATAAATGAAGTTCGAGCGAGAGTTTTAAATGCTATCAAAACATGTCCATTTATCCTACACAACGGAAAGTTCATAACTTCTCGGTCTTGAGCAATGTCATATAAACATTCAAAGTTTTGAATGCTCAAGAGAAGCACTAAGGAAATGATAATTAATAAGATACATCTGACATCATTTTCCTGTTGAGCACAAGTTTTCAAGATATTTTCAAAAAGAAAATTTTAAATTCTTTCAAAATTATGTGCTCAATAAACTCACACTCCAAGTTTTCACTTTATCCTGTTCTCCTAAGACTTACTTAGGCTCATGTGAATTCCGGACATTAACATGTTTTTAATTCACTAATTGTCAAAAATTGTAAACACATATGCAGTTTTTAAGGGGGAGAATAGTGATTAAAACGTGATCAATACGGGAGAATAGTGATTAAAACGTGATCAATACGGATTAATAACGGATACGCTCTTTAATCTATAAGTGCGTTCCTAAACCTCGCATGTGCAAAACTCTTTCATAATATGGTGCATATGTGTAGGGGGATTTTTGGTAACTCTGGAAACACTCAATGTGTCTTAAATGATTTCTCAGACACATTGATTGATTTTTTATCAAATGGTTTTATGGATCTTCATGGCAATACACAAAGACCGACCAACTATTGTTTCTCAAGGAGTCATAAGGCGGTTAAGGTTAGGTATATTCATTCCATGATCCAGCCAGAACCAGAAGGATCTACCTAGGAACACTCCATTAGATAGAGTAGAAGTCCTAGGTATGATTGAAAAAAGGAGTAAAGTAAGAATAAGGGAATAGTGCCGACTGAGATGGAGCTAGTGCTAGAACAAACCCAACAAGGTACTAGCCATGAAGTCTCGGTAAGCACTGAAGGGGTTGAAGAATGAAAAATAATTGTAAGGATAAAGGGTGAAAAGAAAGAAGCCCTCCATACAACCCTAGGCAGAAACCGGGTCAATACATAATCTATCGATAATCACAAAGATGATTATGATATTGAAGACTGACATCATGGACCCAGTGATGCAATGCACAACCCTCCCTAGCCACTCAGAATCTCTCAAAAGATTTCTGTTTCATTTCTCACGGAGATCAACACGTTTCTATTGGCTTTCTCATTCCGAGATCGTTGATATTGAAAAGGTGGCAGTCCGCTCCAGCCTCCAATAACCAAATAACAAATGTGCACTTATAGAGTCTAGAGCCAATGAGATCCATTAAAAAATCTAACTAGGACACAAATTCTAATATACAAAATGTCGTACATCATTATACAACATTTGGTATCAATAAGTCCTACGCATTATCCTTGTGATAATTGCCAGAACATCAGAGTGATACTCTTTAGTATTTACAGTGACGATGGAAATCCTTCTTGAGCCAACATCAAACAAGCTCTTGGTAGGTGACTTGTGAGATTCTAAATGAATCAAGCTTGTGTCAACTGGATATCGATTTTGGTCTAGTATATGAATTGACGACTCAATCAGAAAGATAGTAACTATCTAATTCACTCTTACCGTTATGTCTGCTTTGAGACGTTCCGGTAATGAGAACAAGCAAGTACGGTGAATCTAATGCAATCGCGTTAAAGGATCTAATACTTTGAGCTGGAAACCATGTCAAGGAGGTTCTTCTAAATTAAACCTACCTTGTCACAGGTACGGTATTTATACTGTAAAATGGTCCTCACAGAACTGGAGGTTAATGTAACCGAACTCAAGACGAATGACAAAGCCATATTCGTCTATATCTGTTGTTTATCACTAACATCAATTCTCAGGTATAAGTGACGGCGTTACAACCTCATTCCAGCAGAGTCAAGATTCAAGACCTCATGCTCAATCGACAAAGATATATACATGATGAAATATCAAACTATCAAAGTCTTCCGCAATCTCTGATGTACAAGCACTTCCTCAAAAGAACATTTTTGACAAGATTCCGGACAATAACAAAGATATATCTTACAAGTGGATCAAGTACTACTCCTACCATGATGTGGTACAAGTAATCATGTTAAAAAATGTTGAGGGAAATTGTTAGCAAGCTTTTAAGACCTTGAGCATGAGGGTGGAGACATAAGATCACAAGGTGGCATAAAGATTCAAGGATAAAGATTCAGAGATCTCAGTAGTCAAGACAAATCAAGGCCAAAGACCACGATATCAGTATTTTGTCAAAGAATATCAAGTTAAAGATCATGATCTAAGATCACAAGCATGCAAAAGGAACTTCAAAAGAATTCCCAAGAACACAAGGCTCCAAGACTCAATACGTCATAAGAAGGATCCACAATTGAATGACAACCCTTTAGGGGGGATTGTTAGCCGTGTTTTTAGTGAAGTGATGGTCATTATCAATCCCGAGCCTTGTATAAGTAAAACATAGTTTACGGGAAATCCACTTAAGCTAATAGGGCCTAGTTGTCGGGCTTAAAGCCCATTCTTAGCTTGGTCCGGCCCAAATGACATATAAAAAAACCCACAAGGCTTGTCCACTCTGTGTACTATTTAAAGCCCTCTCCAAGTGTAGAGAGGGTGTTGCTTCTCATTTTCTTTCTAGTGCAAGTAACCATCTTTTCTCTCTTTATTTCTCTCTCTAGTTCTCTCTCTCTCTATAAAATCTTTTCTCTTATTTTGTGTTTATGGTGATGAAATGATATCATCTATCATGCTCATACTATAATTATTCACCAAATAACACAACAACGCATACAATTATGCTATCATTTCCATTGTCACAAAATGTGAACGAAATGAAATAGCTACCAAAACATAACTCAATCATAATAAGATGAACACGCATCACGGATTGATATCAAATACTCATATAAGGTCACATAAGCACTCAATTATAACACATATAGATACTTTAGTCAACTCTAACGGTTTGACTAACCTGCTCAAGTTATGGTTGTTACAGTATCCCCTCCTTAAGGAAATTTCGTCCTAAAATTTAACTAGTAGGTTCAACAGCACAGTCAACAAACTATCAGGGATACTTAGCTTTCATATGGTCCTCACGTTCCCACGTGAACTCAGGGCCACGCTTTGAATTTCAACAAACTTTAACGATTAAAATCTTACTATGTTTTAAACTCTTAACCTCACGGTCCATAATTTCTACGGGTTACTCAACAAAACGAAGGGTTTTGTCAATATTGATCTCGTCTAGTGGCACATGCAGATTTGCATCCGCCAAACACTTCTTCAAATTTGATACATGAAATGTGTCGTGCACGCTACTCAACTCCTCGGGCAATCTTAACCGATAAGCTACAGGGCCGATCCTTTCAAGGATTTCAAATGGTCCTACATACCTTGGTGCCAACTTACCTTTCTTTCCAGAATGTATCACGCCCTTCCAAGGCGACACCTTCAGTAACACTCGATCCCCAACCTCAAACTCTAGTGGCTTGAGCCTATTATCAGCGTAGCTCTTCTGACGATCTCTCGCCGCTTTGAGCTTTTCCTTTATCAAGACTACCTTATCAGTCGTCTCTTGCACCAATTCTGGTCCAATCAACCTGCTTTCTCCAATTTCAGCCCACAGAATGGGCGACCTACATTTCCTTCCATATAGTGCTTCAAACGGAGCACATCGAATACTCAAATGGTAACTATTATTATAAGAAAATTCAGCTAACGGTAGGTGAACATCCTAACTGCCACCAAAGTCGATCACACACGCTTTTAACATATCCTCCAATGTCTGAATTGTACGCTCACTTTGTCCATCCTTCTGAGGATGATAAGCCATACTCATATCCAATCGCGTCCCTAAGGCTTTCTGTAATGTTTTCCAGAAACATGATGTAAACCGTCCATCTCGATTCGAAATAATCGAGACAGGCACTCCATGCCGTGCGATGATCTCATCGATATACAGCCTTGCCAACTTCTGCATACTGTAATCCTCATGTGTCGCTAGAAAATAAGCTGTCGACTACTACCCATATAGTATCATGCCTACTCTTCGACCTAGGTAACTTCGTGATAAAATCCATAGTGATTTTATCCTATTTCCACTCGGGTATCTTTGGTTGTTGTAATAAACCCAAAGGCCTTTGGTTCTCATCCTTCACTTTCAAACAAGTTAAACATTTGCTAACATACGTAGCGATATCCCTCTTCATACTCAGCCACCAATACATATCTCGAAGATCATGGTACATCTTATCCGCTCCCGGATGCACAAAGTACCTAGTCTTATGAGCTTCGTCCATGATCATAGTTCTCACACCTCCCACTAACGGAACCCATATGCGATCCATAAAGTATAAACTCTCATCTTCTTTCCTTTCCATCTTGAAATTATGGACCGCGAAGTTAAACGTTTGAAGCAAAGTCGCATTCCAATCGTGAAGGTCCGTTGGAATTCAAGAAGAGGTCCCGAGTATACTTGGGAGCGCGAAGACCAAATGCAGAAAAAGTACCCTCATCTCTTCGCTAACCATGAATCCGCGTCTCATGCTACGTCTTAAGCTTTGAGGACAAAGCTTCATTAACGGGGAAAGGATGTGACACCCCGAGAATTTCCGTTCAATAAATTAGCCGTTTCCGTTTAGTAACTTGAATTTTCGAGGTTTCGTTTAATATTTACGTGTAACCGGGAAGTATTCCCGCTCTTATCTGAGAATCGTCTCCGGGAGCGAACCGGGATGCCTAACGTTGTAGTATTTTGGCAATAACTGCGTTTTTACATTTTATGGCAATATATAAAATTTCATAATTTTCGGTGATACCGTTATTCGTTTCGTTACTTGCGTAAATCGTGGTTTACTTATAACATGAGCTTTTGCATGCAAGACTTGGAAATTAAATCAAATGGGAAGCACTAGCCAAATAAAATGAATAAAATTCACTTTGGTCCCCTCCCCATGCATGCATACTTCCAAACCAACATCACATGCACCCTTGGTGAACAAGTTTGAATTCAAATCAAATAAAAACAAGCCTTAATCACATGTTTTGTGCCAACTTGAATTTGATTGAAGGATCAAATTGGTCCCCCTCTCCCTCCTTGTCTCTTGTCCACGGCACACACACACTTTTAGTATGTGAAGTAAACTTGTGTTATATAAATTTTGTTGTTTCCATTATTTCATTCATAACACACACACTTGTATCTTTAGCTTTCTTTTTCTCTTTTGCTCTCCCTCTTCTCTTGAAACCCACGATCAAACCACCCTTTATAGGGTTCCCATTTTCTTTGATTCTTTTCAAGATCCAAACATTCTAAGTTCATTTCCAAAGGTTTCTAAGGTAGATCCAAGTATTGGTTGGTTGATTTTCAAGGGTTTCTCAAGATTATAAAATTAGGGTTTCTAATTTTATAATTGGGTTTTATAGATCTAGTCATTTTGGGAATAGATCTTGTGATTCTCTACTTGTTTCTTCATTCTTGTCGCATGTAGGATTCTTCGGCTTTATTTCTTCCTCGTTGATTATCGATTCACCACTTGCTTAAGGTGAGTTCATAGTCCCACGTTTTTACCGATTTACACCCGGTAGTCTTCTACACATGCGATTGAACCATCACTTCTTCTTAACAAACTACACTGGTGCTCCCTACGAGAATGATTGGCTGAATTAAACCCTTTATTATTGTAATTCTTGAAGTTGTTCAGACAACTCTTGCATTTTCGAGGGTGCTAGTCGATATGGAGACTTCGCAACCGGCGTCGCTCTAGGAATTAAATCTATGCGGAACTCAACTTGTTGTTACGGTGGTAATCCCGACAAGTCTTCCAGGAATACATCAGTGAAATCTCATACAATGAGAATATCACTCAACTCCGGTTCATCTGCCTTCATGCTCATTAGTGTTTTTGTGCCTCCTAAAGTACGTTCCCTTGAACAGGAAGTATCTCACTACCTTCCAACGGTATCCTAACCACCTTCTCATGACACACTATCTCAGCCTTATTCTTAGATAACCAATCCATCCCCACAATCACATCAAAACATCCATGACCTAAACGTATCAAATCTATAGTGAACAAGGAATTTCCTAGTTCTAGTTTGTAGTCACGGATAATCCTATCAACTTCTTCTTTCTTACCATTAGCTACTTCTATTACATATCCAGGGCTTACAATACTAGGTTTCACATTTAGTAAAGGCTCAAATTTAGTAGAAATGAAACTAAAATCAGCTCCAGAATCAAAAAGTACAGTAGCAAAGTGATCGTTTAAAGAAAATGTACCCGTCACAACGTTAGGATCCTTTAGGGCATCGACTTCATTCACATTGAAGGCCCTTCCTTCTAGTTGGATTCCTAATTGTTGCGGGTGTTTCGGTTGCAATCCAAAGCTAAACGGTTTCATTCTTGAACAGGTTCTCGGTTTAACTTAGGACAAAGTGTTGCGAAGTTTTCGGAGCTCCCACTTTTATAAAGAACACTCTGATTATTTCCCATCTAACTGCACTAATTGTGCCACCTTGCTTAAAACCCCCCGGGCCCGACAAATCTTCTGCAAGTAGCCCGGTTTTTGACGTTGAAAACACAACATACAAGGTCCACCTTCTGGATGTTACGCAGAACATTAGCACACTTAGGATATGAGACTCATTTTTCATTTTTAGGAGGGGAAGCTGGTCACATAAAACCATTTTCTTACTTTTTGCCTTATTATTATCTTTCCATGATACTCCTTGTTTACTTATTTCTTCCAACTTCCTTTCTTTTCTTTCTTCTCGTATCTGTTACCTATAACAGACCGCCTCATTAGTAAGTATCCTAACCTTAAGAATAGCACTCTGTATCATGGTTGGTTGAGTTGCTCAGAGCTTTCCACGAATTTGAGGTGATAATCTCTTTATATACCTTTCAATACACTTCGACTCAAGAGTTACCAAGTGTAGACCTTGTTTGGCCAACTCATGGAACCAATCAGTGTACCCCGCATGACTAGCCCCAACCCATGTCATTCCTACAGTAGCTTCACGACCCCTTGCCTGAACCTGAGTGTTCCACCAAGTTAAGGCCTTATTAATGAACGAACTTGCAGCATACTTCACCTTTTTGATTGTCGCCCCACATTCCCCCCAACCTAAAAAATTGGTTTTTCTAATCACAGACTCCATTTTCTTAATCCATCGGGTAAGTGTTATCGCACCTCCTTTTCCATCATAGTCTCGAGGATTACAAGCCAAGAATGTCTTGTAAGAACAACCATTGTTCCCGCCATTCCAATTATTTGCATTGTTGTCGTTGTTGTTTTTTTGTTGTTTTTGTTATTGTTCATGTAGTTGGTCACTTGCGTGACAATCTGAGGGATGATGGTTTGCATCTGCTGTGCTATGATAGCAGCAATGTTAGGGTTTTTGTTGTTTTCGGAATTGCTTTGTTGGTTTGGAGCCATTTCTATAAAATAAAATTTATATACATTATACGATATAATAAGGATTTCCAATCCCATAACCTTATAATACTCTACACATTACCATATACATATAACATGTCAACATAAATCCATGTAATCATACTTGCAAGTCTACTTGTGTTGTGGCACATGTATAATTATGTTGGCCACCATAATTATAGATGCCCCCTTTCACAAGTGTACTCCTCTTATTGTGACACATTTTTTATGGTTAACCACACCTCATTAACAACATAATTCAAATCATTCAACTCATCACACGTGGAAATAATCCAGCAAATAGTTAAGTCATAATATTAAAATACTTAAAAATCCAAAAGTCAAAAGTAAACATTCCTAAACATGGCTCCAACCATAGAATAACGAACTAAAATTTTCAAAACATGAAACGAGATGGATAGTCGGGTAACATATAGGCAGGAACAGCTTAAGATGAATCTGGTTTGGGTCGAATCCCACTCTCACAAGTATCTTCCATCTCCTTACACTTAGGTTCACTCCTTGCTGTGGACTCGAGATCTGACTCCACTTCATTGTCAAATGCTGCATAACCTGAAGACTCGGAGTTTGACCCCATTTCTGACGCCTCCTTTGATCCCTTCTTTTCTGACTCTTCCTTTTCCTCTTCTTCCTCTTCTTCCTCCTCTTCTTCCTCTTCTTCCTTAGATGATGTGTATCCAGGGAATTCAGAGATTGTGCCATCCTTTAAAATCATTCTCATTTCCTTCTTCATGATCCATTTTCCTTTTGATTTTCTCATAATCAACTTCTCCTCAACTCGGCACGGATACATATCAATGGGTATTCGGCATTTGTGGTTCGTCCGTTTTATTCTAAGCCCCGTCTCTGGGTCCTTATAGCGCTTAAGTCTAGTTGGGAGTTGTGATTCCCAACGAAACTTTATCTTCATGGGTAGGGGGGACTCTTGACTAAAATAATAAGGAAATAGTATATATTATATTAGATAATAGTAGACAAAAATAGAATAATTAAAGCTTTCGGATAAGCGAGAAAATATGATACTTACGTAATTAAACACTTAAACCCTATAATGCAGCTATATGAAGGACTCCTAGGTTATAGTCTAGGTTCAACCACTTATTTATCTATAACCATTGGTTTGATACCAACCTATCACACCCCGCCAAGGCGGAAACACGATGCGTAACGTCATAGGTATCATCACAACATAATGGTGTCAACAATAGAGAGAACTACAATGCATTAAACAAAACAAAAATGGACACAAAGTGTCATGACAATACCTAACATAAGAAAAAGGGGTTTTGTATTGAGGTAAAAGAGCCATGCCAATAAAAAGACATAAACAAAAATATATCTCCAAAACCTAAACATTCAATCAACATTCAAAGTATCAATTCAAACAAAGTATGATATGAAAACTAGGAGATAAACTCCGCATGCAAGCCTACGGTCTCACTAGCCAAGCTTCCTAACTTCACTTTCCTCAAGATGCTCACCTGAAAATGATGCTTAAAACGTCAACAAATATGGTGAGAGTCATAGGTTTTAGACACACAATTATACTCGTTTTCACTGTGATTAACAAAACAGGTAGGACAATAATGGAACTATCATGGACCTATGCTAGCATTCAACCAAAATCAAATCACACATTTTTAGACTGGGTAGGCGTACCATCAGGTCCCTTGGTACCATAACCAACTCTGAGTAGGCGTAACACATCCGATCCCAAAATCGATACCATTATATCATAATGTAGGCGTATCTCATTCCGATCCAATCAATATCACAAAATCATACTGAGGGTAAGCCGTACTCTCGTCCCAATCAAATACCAAACATTTAACACTTAGTTCATATAATTTTCATGTAATGTCCATACGTAATTAAAACACATAATCACGCAATGAAACATTTCAAAACATTTGCATCATTTCCATCCAATATAAAAAAATAGAAAAAAAATAAAAGTGGGATTATGGAAACTCACCTGTTGCACAACACTACTTCACAAATTCCTCGCAATCAACTAAACACAACTAAAACACGTGTTACACGCGATTAGGCTAAATGCCCAAGACGATGTAACAATCAATTGATGGAATCCTATGACCATATCATGTTTATAAACCCCTTTACCATACTTCCCATACCTTACTTATATTCTAAATACCTTTAATCATTTATTCTAGCTTTCTAGATTCTGGCAGAATTTTGTAGTCACTTCATGACTACAAATAAAATACTAAATCATCAAATTGACTTTCCCTACTGCATTCTATACCTTCCCAATGGGTTATGAATTACTGTGATTTTTTAGAAAAATAATGATTGAGCCTAAACCAATTTTATAAAATTCAACATCACAAAGTACTCAAATTCAGATCTAATTCGACTATCAAAAAGTTTAGCTTGATCAGACCCATTTAAACACTTAGGAAAATTCTACAAAAATTCTAAAAATCATCATAAACATCATGAGATTGCTACTGTAGATATCCCATCAATTAAAAAGATGTTTTGATATGGTTTTTGACCTGACTAACACAACCCGAATCTGCCCCAAGAACTTGATTTTGACAAAGAATCTTGTAAAAAATTATTTTGTACTAAACACCACTTGACTTTTAATTCATGAAACTATTAGGGTTGGAATTTTTACTCTTTGTAGATAATTTTACGCTTAAGAAAATCAATAAAATCTATTCGTATGACCGAGTTATGACCCTCGCAAGATGACCTAAAAATCTGCCCAGTTTTAATTCCAAATTTAACAACAACTAAACCTAACCAAACGCATCCAAACACTATTAATTACATCTTAATTGATTATTAATGATCATCTTAACATTTTTTACTGAATTTAATGAATTTTATTCACTCAATTAATGTTACTAATATAAGAAGAATTAAACAAGAACGGGATTGAAGATCATACCTAAAATCTTTAACCGATTACACTTGAATCAACACACTTAATTCTTCCAGCTCAAAAAAAATGTCCTCCATTCTTAGGGTCTTCGACCGATCTATAGGAACAAGGGGGAGGGGACTAATTTTTGTATTATAAGATAACCTATCCCTAATCCTTATCTAATTACTAATTTGTTTCATATTAAACTTTTTTTTTCTTTTTCCACTTTTTTTTTTTTTTTTTCCTTTTCTTAAACCGGCCCCATATTTATATATTTATATATATTTATATTATTATATTTATATATATAATATATTTATATAATATATTATATATTATTATATATACTTAATTATTATTAAATGTATAATTACCTTTATTTTGATATTTTTATAAAAACCCTTTATTAATTTAGTAAACATTTTATATAAAAACTAGTTATAAGTTATTTATAAATTTCATTTCAATATTTCTCCCCCATCCTTTCTCCTCCCTCCTTCCTAATTTGAATGACTTTTGCTTAACTAATTAAATACTAGACTTAATTTTCCTTGGAATAAACTTTATTCTCTTACGCTCATACTATAATTATTCACAAATAACACGACATCGTATAACTAATCATCCTATAATTCATATGTTACCTAAATGTGAAAACTAAATGAAATAGCTATCAAAATCACAACTCAATCATAATAAGATGAACACGCATCACGGATTGATATCAAATACGCATTTAAGGTCACATAAGCACTCAATTATAACACATATAAATACTTTAGTCAACTCTAACGGTTTGGCTTAACCTGCTCATGTCACGGTTGTTCAGTATTACCCGTCTTAAGGATAATTTCATCTGAAATTTAATAGTAGGTTCAACAGCACAATCAGCAAACAATCAGGGGGTACTTAGCTTTCATATGGTCCTCACGTTCCCACGTGAACTCAGGGCCACGCTTTGAATTCCAACAAACTTTAACGGTCTATAATTTCTATGGTTTCCTCAACAAAACAAAGGGTTTTGTCAATCTTGACCTCGTCTAGTGGCACATGCAGATTTGCATCCGCCAAACACTTCTTTAAATTCGACACATGAAATGTGTCGTTGCTCGCCACCTCAACTCTTCGGGAATCTTTATACGATAAGCTACAGGGGTGATCCTTTCAAGGATTTTCAAAATATGGTCGTACTACCTCGGTTTCCAATTACCTTTCTTTCCAAAACCGGTAATCATGCCTTCTAAGGCGACACCGTACTGGTAAACAATTGATCCCAACCCTCAAACTCTAGTGGCTTGCGCCTATTATCAACATAGCTCTTTTGACGATCTCTCGCCGCTTTGAGCTTTTCCTTTATCAAGACTACCTTATCAGTCGTCTCTTGCACCAATTCCGGTCCAATTCACCTGATTTCTTTAATTTCAGCCCATAGTAATGGCGACCTACATTTCCTTTCATACAATGCTTGGAACGGAGCACATCAAATACTCGAATGGTAACTATTATTATAAGAAAATTCAGCTAACGGTAGGTGGACATCAAACTGCCACCAAGTTGAGCACACACAACTCTTATCCATATCCTACAATGGTATGTTGTGTATGGCTCACTTTGTTCCATCCGTCTGAGGATGTAAGCAGTATCTCAAGTTACAATCGCTGTCCTATATTCTTTATGTAATGTCTTGCATAAAACATGATGTATCCTCCATTCTCAATCCAAAATTAATCGAACAGGCACTCCTTGTATTGGGCGTGATCTCTTTGATGCATTCAATCTTGGAAAACTTCTCCATACTGTAATCCTCATGTATCGCCCAGAAAATGAGCCTAACTTGGTAGTTATGACTACCTTACCCATATTAGTATCATGTCCTACTCTTCGACCTAGGTAACTTTCATGAGAAATCCATGATAATGTTATCTCATTGCCACTCGGGGTATCTCTGGTTCTTGCTATAAACCCGAAGGCCTTGGATGCTTAGCCTTTATTTCAAACACGTAAACATTTGCTATCTACCATAGGAATATTCCCTATTCATGACCGGCACACAATACATATCTCGAAGATCATGGGTAATCTTATCTGCTCCCGGAATGCACAAGAGTACCAAGTCTTATGACGCTTTTTCCATGATCATAGTTCTTACTCCTCCCACTAATGAACCATATGCGATCTATAAAGATAAACTCTTATCTTTCTTTCCTTTCCAAGCTGTGGGTTCTTAACCGTGTAATCTTCGCTGGGCTTTCTCTTGCCTGAATGCCTCACTCTAGGATGCCAATATCATTCTTTTAACTTCGGACTAAATGATCATAGCCGTTGCTCGTACACGTTTAGGTTTCACTCGCTCTTTCCTACTTAAGGCATCAGCTACTACGTTCGCCTTACCTGGATGATAGTGAATAACTGGTCATTTTTAGCTTACGCGATTTAACGTAACGATTTCCATTAAAAACAAACGCGTACAATACTAAAAATAAATGGTGACTCTAATAGAATATGTGTTGAAGACTCTTATGATCAGTATAGATGACACTCTTCGTTTCGTACAAGTAATGCCTCCAAGTCTTAAGAGCAAACATTACTGCTCCCAATTCTAGGTTGTGTGTTGTATAATTCTTCTCATGGATCTTCAGTTGTTGTGATGCATAGGTGATTACCTTGCCTCTTTGCATGAGTACACAACCTAAACCTTGATTCGACACGTCACATAAAACTACAAAATCTTTAATTCCATTAGGCAACGATAATATTAGAGCATTACATAAATTATCCTTCAAAGTCTAGAAAGACTCTTCCTGCTTCGCGCCTCACTCATACTTCTTGTTTTTCTGATTCAACGAAGTAAGGGGTTTAGCAATCTTAGAGAAGTTCGTGATAAAACGTCGGTAGTAACCAGCTAACCCCAAAAATGATCGTATTTCGGACGGTGTCGTAGGAGCTTTTCAATTCTTTATTGCCTCAATCTTACTTGGGTCCACATGAATACCGTTATGATTGACCACGTGACTGAGGAAATGTACTTCCTGCAATCAGAACTCGCACTTGGAAAACTTAGCATACAACCACTCTTTCTTCAGCAGCTCCAACACCAACTTCAAATGAACCTCATGATCCTCCTTAGTCTTTGAGTAGATCAAGATGTTATCAATAAATACGATGAAAAACTTATCTAAGTACGGTTTGCAAACCCGGTTCATTAAGTCCATGAAGACCGCTGGTGCATTGGTTAACCCAAAAGGCATAACCGTAAAATCAAAGTGTCTGTATCGCGTTCGAAACGCGGTCTTTGGGATATCATCCTCATGCACTCTAAGATGATGATAACCCGACCGAAGATCTATCTTAGAGAAGTAACGCGCTCCTTGCAATTGATCAAATAAGTCGTCGATCCTGGGGAGAGGGTAACGGTTCTTGACGGTCAACTTGTTTAATTCCCGGTAGTCTATATACATGCGCAATGAACCGTCCTTCTTTTTAACAAACAACACTGGTGCTCCTCACGGAGAATGACTTGGCCGAATAAAACCCTTATCTTCCAATTCTTGAAGTTTTTCAGACAACTCTTGCATTTCCGAGGGTGCTAGTCGATATGGAGACTTCGCAACCGGCGTCGCTCCAGGAATTAAATCTATGCGGAACTCAACTTGTCGTTGCGGTGGTAATCTCGACAAGTCTTCTGGGAATACATCAGTGAAATCTCGTACAATGGGAATATCACTCAACTTCGGTTCATCTGCCTTCGTGCTCATTAGTATTTTTGTGCCTCCTAAAGTACGTTTCCCTTGAATACGAAGTATCTCACCACCTTCCAACGGTATCCTAACCACCTTCTCATGACACACTATCTCGACCTTATTCTTAGATAACCAATCCATCCCCACAATCACATCAAAACTTCCATGACCCAATGGTATCAAATCTATAGTGAACAAGGAATTTCCTAGTTCTAGTTTTCAGTCACGGATAATCCTATCAACTTCTTCTTTCTTACCATTAGCTACTTCTATTACATATCCATGGCTTACAATACTAGGTTTCACATTTAGTAAGGGCGCAAATTTAGTAGAAATAAAACTAAAATCAGCTCTAGAATCAAAAAGTACAGTAGCAAAGTGATCGTTTAAGGAAAAAGTACCTGTCACAATGTTAGGATCTTGAAGAGCATCGACTGCATTTACATTAAAGGCCCTTCCACTAACTTGATTCCCATTGTTTCGGGTGTTTCGATTGCCCTCCAAAGCTAAACAGTTTCCTGCTTGGCCAGGTGCTCGGTTTAACTTAGGACAAGTATTGCGAAGATGTTTGAAGCTCCCACATTCATAACAAACCCTCTGGATATTTCCCATCCTAACAGCACTAATTGGCGCCACCTACTTAACCGACGCTCGATAATCTTTAGCAAAGTGGCTCGGTTTCTGACAGTTGAAACACAACCTACAAGGTCCACTTTCTGGATGATAAGCAGAACACTTAGCACACTTAGGATATGAGCCCACATTTTCATTTCTAGGAGGAGTTGTCACCACAAACCCTTTTCCTACCTTTTCCTTCTTATTATCTTTCCATGAACCTCCTTGTTTACTTGTCTCTTCCACTTCCTTTCTTTTCTTACTACTCCTTGTCAAAGTACCACAACGGACCGCCTCATCAGTAAGTATCCCAACCTTAAGAATAGCACTCTGTATCGTGGTTGGTTGAGTTGCTCGGAGCATTCCATGAATTTGAGGTGCCAATCCGTTTATATACCTTCCGATGTGCTTCGACTCAGGAGTTACCAAGTGTAGGACTAGTTTGGCCAACTCATGGAACCGATCAGTATACCCCGCATAATTAGCCCCAACCATAGTATGATTCCAAAATTCACTCTCCAACTTCTCCATTTCGTTACTTCGACAAAACTCTTCCACAAGCAACGCCTTGAACTCAACCCAACAGCTTCACGACCCCTTTCCTGAACCTGAGTGTTCCACCAAGTCAAGGCCTTATTTATGAACGAAATTGCAGCATACTTCACCTTTTGATTTTCTGCACATCTACTATTGTCTATCACAGACTTCATTTTCTCAATCCATCGGATAAGTGCTATCGCACCTCCTTTTCCATCATAGTCTCGGGGATTACAAGCCAAGAACGTCTTGTAAGAACATCCATTGTTCCCACCATTCCTATTATTTGCATTGTTGTCGTTGTTATTGTTCTTGTTGTTGTTGTTGTTGTTCATGTTGTTAGTCACTTGCGTGACAATCTGAGGGATGATTTTTTGCATCTGCTGCACTATGATAGCAGCAATGTTGGGGTTTTCGTTGTTTTCGGAATTGCTTCGTCGGTTTGGAGCCATTTCTATAAAATAAAATGTATATACATTAGACGATATAATAAGGATTTCCAATCCCATGATCTTATCATACTCTACACATTACCATATACATACAAGTATAACCAACATATAACGTGTCAACATTAATCCATGTAATCATACTTGCAAGTCTACTTGTGTTGTGGCGCATGTATAATTATGTTGGCCACCATAATTATAGATGCCCCTTTTTACAAGTGTACTCCCTCTTATGACGACACTTCTTAAGGTTAACACACTACATAACACATAATATTAAACACTCATAACATCACACATGGAAATACTCCAACAAATACTTAAGTCATAATATTAAAATACTTGAAAATCTAAAAGTCAAAAGTAAACATTCCTAAACATGGCTCCAACCATAGAAAAACAAACTAAATTTTTCAAAACATGAAACGAGATGGGTAGTCAGGTAACATATAGGCAGGAATAGCTAAGATGAATCTGGTTTGGGTCGAACCCCACTCTCACAAGTATCTTCCATCTCCTTACACTTGGGTTCACTCCTTGCTGTGGACTCGAGATCTGACTCCACTTTATTGTCAGATGCTGCATAACCTGAAGACTCAGAGTTTGACCCTATTTCTGATGCCTCCTTTGATCCCTTCTTTTCTGACTCTTCCTTTTCCTCTTCTTCATCCTCTTCTTCCTTAGATGATGTGTCTCCAGGAAATTCAGAGATTGTGCCTTCCTTTGAAATCATTCTCATTTCCTTCTTTATGATCCAGTTTCCTTCTAATTTTCTCATAATCAACTTTTCCTCAACTTGGCACAGATACAGATCATGGTATTCGGCATTTTGCGGTTCCTTCCATTATTCTAAGCCCCGTCTCTGGGACCTTATAGCGCTTAATCCAGTACAGAACAATGATTCCCATAACGAAATTTCTTACGCAGGGGGAGACATATTCAAATAAAAAAGGAAATAGGTATATGATAAAATATTAGGAATACAATAATAGACAGAAATAGAATAATTAAAGCTTTCAGATAAGGGAGAAAATAGAATACTTACGTAATTAAACACTTAAACCCTATAATGAAGCTATATGAAGGACTCCTAGGTTATAGTCTAGGTACAACCACCTACTTCTCTATAACCATTGGCTTTGATACCATTCTGTCACACCCCGCTAAGGCGGAAACACGAGGCGTAACGTTATGGGTATCATCACAACACAATGGTGTCAACAATAAAGAGAACTACAATGCATTAAACAAAACAAAAATGGACACAAAGTGTCATGACAATACCTAACACAAGAAAAAGGGGTCTTGGATTGAGGTAAAAAAGTCACTCTAATACAAAGACATAAACAAAATATACCAAAACCTAAAACATTCAATGTAACACCCCCAAATTGGGTCGCAGCGGAATAAGGGTCTGGGGCGTGTTACTTCAAGATCAATAGCACAAGATATATAAGAACGACACAAAAAGTCGTTTAAAATGATACATTGGATTTAATTGAAAGACTTAATACAAAAGCATATAGCTTTACTTGTTCATTGCCGAATATTACAAAAGTTGACAATACATTTCCCCAAATATGATGCACCTAAATCTTTAAGCGTGCAATCCAAAATATAACCCAATGCATCCTTGGCATCCCATGCCTATTGATCTCCTGAAAACATTGCTTAAAAACGTCAACAAAATTGTTGGTGAATTCATAGGTTTGATAAATCATAATATGCAGGACCGCAAGACTTTTTAGTGATAATGCAACACATGCAGATCTCACAAAACTAGATTACATTTACACTAAGCTCATGACACTGAAGCTCGACGATCTTTCTTGCAATTAAACTATATATTGCAATTTCTGCCCGATTAGATGTTCACCACGATGTAAAAAAAAATATAATACATCCACAGATTCGACATGCGTATAACGTTCGTTTCTCGGTGATAGCTATCACTCCGAAGGGGAGAGTCGTTTCCCGAAAGAATCTATTAAATAACATTCGCGCTCACATAATGTAATTCCCAACTACATCTATGCAATTGACAGTTCATGATAAAGGGGCTCAACTTGGGTTATCGCTACTTAGGCAAGATGTAATCAATACTTGCATCCAAATTATAAAATAAAGCATGTTTTCACCCCATAATTATAAATCATTGAAATCATAAAAATGTGGGGCTATGAACTCACCTTGAGTTCAGATAATCCAAATATCGCAGATAAGCGTCAGTAAAAGACTCGAATGCAACTACAATTCTCATAGGCGTTTATAAGTACAGTACTTGAATATAATCTTATAGTTGTTACATCGTACTATCGTTCGGGCTATCATAATTTAAGAGGTCATGACATGACATTCGAGGAGTTAGGACACTTTAAATCGTAAATCCAACAACTCGTCGAAACGCCATCCGAAGAGGCCTCATTATGAAACTCCCTAGTAATATAGTACTTTGATAACCACATAATATTCTATATAGCTCAATCACCAACTAATGGTTTTGGTAAAATTGCGTTTAATAAGTAAAAACGTTTATAATTACCGTTTTAGCAAAACTAGCATAACTTTTGCGTTTTAAGCCCGATTTTAATGTTTCTTTTTATCGCCCATCTTTTCCGTATTAGGACACAGTTATTCATAATTGGACATTTTTGCTGGTGAACAGTAACTTTTACTGTTCACATCAGACGTGAGTTTTATAAAAATCGTATTCGTCGTCGTAAAACCCGTAAATGTCGTATTTTATTCGTTATAGCTCCGTTTTTAACGATTCTTTCGAGGACGTTCTCGTATTTGAAAGTTCTATATTTTTATGAGGTTTACAAAAATATAACTTTCTGTCATGAATAGTAACTTTTATAAAAATAGTTTTATAAAAGTATTAATTGTCGTAAACTCGCGAAATTCATAACTCGTTCGTTATTAATTGAAAAATTACGATTCTTATCATTTTGGAATCCTAAAAATATGTATTATTTGTTAAAAATATCAATACTTGCTGTTTAAAATTTTTATAAAAATGTTTTTATAAAAATTCATTTACGACTTCGTTTATTAACGTATAACTCGTTTTTAACATAACTTTTTCGTTATTAATCCGTTTAACAAGTTTCTTACTTTTTCGGAATCGTCGTGAATTGTATTATCTTATAAAAATATAAAATAGGTATGTTAAAATTCGAATTTTGGACAGAATGTTTGCTTAAGCTTGTTGAACCCATTTTTAACTTTTTCTTTATACTTTATTACTTTTGTATTTTACCACAAGTCTCATATATCATATATATTATAAATCATACTTATATTAAATGTCCATTGTCCATAGTAGTCCTCATGTGTCCAAGTTACCAAGGTTAACAAATCCATGATAATACTTAATATCATAACTTTACTTATGAAATCTCTAATTTACTAGTTTTATCCATAATCATATTTATACCTAACCAAGAGTGTAAATAACTTGTGTGACCACTTTAACATGATATCATTAATATCATAAGATATATAAAAGTGTACATTATGATGAAAATAAATAACAACTTCTTTTTACATGTTAATAATCCTAAATGGTGATTTAAGCTATAAAGAATTAACATATGCATATAAATGAAAATTGCAAGAACATAAAGAGTTCAAGTAGACCTTATGAGGTATGATGATGATGAGAAACAAATGCTAAACCCGTGTTTAGACTAGAAACCAAAGCTTGCACTTAAGAAAACCCTTATTTTCTTAAGAAAACCCTAATCTTGCTTTTCTTGATTAATACTTGAAAAAGGTTAGCCAATGCTTGGGATCACCTTAGAATACCTTAGAATAGATGTGTATAGGTGTGTATGGGTTGTATAAAAATTGATATGGGTTTGTGTGGGTGCTTGCTTATTGCCGTGAGCAAGAGAGAGCAAAAGGGGAGGTTTTGTTGATTTTTCACTAAGTGTTTTACTTGCATCTTTTCTCTCATCACTAGATATATGTATATAAGGTATAGATTTAGTCAAAGAACATGTTATGGTCATAGGAATGGCTCATGGTCTTAGGGATGGTCATGGGTATGGTCCTTAGTCAAATAAACAAGTATGGTGTTGCATTAATGAAGTAAGGTGTATATTTGACCAAAATGTAAGAGTTTTTCTTATATTTCTTGTATAACTTTGTATCTAAGGCAAGAATTTCGGCATAAACAAGATATACATGATATATTTTGTAATTTTTATGTATTGGGTATAAAAGTGGGTATTTGTTGAAGCGTAGGAAAGTTTTGGTGGTTCCGGGAGTGCCTAAACGCAATTTATCGCGAAACGTATACTCTTTACGTATCCGATAAAAATAAAATGAACAAAGTTAATAATTATTCTCAAAATAATTATATAACCCTTGATTGATGTAAACATTTAATTGTTTGATACCCGTTTACATTGAACGCTAATTTTTGGCGTACGCGATTTAACCTATCGCTTATGATTTAAAGCAAATGTGTACAATTCAAAAAGGTACATTGTGAATTTATTGATGTCGTCAATGACTTGAAAACACAGGGTGTTATATGTTAGATGTGCTTATAGGTTTTAGATTGGTAAAATATGAGTTAAGTAGTTTGAATATAGCAAAATAATTTTTGTTTGAAGGAAGCGAAACATGTTTGCTTGAATGAAGCGAAACATGTTTTCTGAGAAAAACATGTTTCATTCATTCCAAGCAAAACATGTTTCACTCATTTCAAGAAACATGTTTACCTCTTTTCAAGCGAAACATGTAAGTCAGTTCTAAGCAAAACATGCTAGGTCCATCTAAGCGAAATATGTTTGAATTTGTCTGAGCGAAACATGTACATGTACATATTCTAAGCGAAATATGACATATTTACAAAACGAAACTCTGCCCAAATTTTTAAAAATTTATGTATTTCTTGTCTAATATGTCATATGTCATATCTTGCCATATATGTACTTGTATTATGTATTATCTGCTCTCTGATTGAATGTGTATCCTAAGCTCCATTGAAAATGTCTTGTTGACTTTTTTAGTTGACTTTGACTATCGACCTTAGTTGACTTGTTCATAGAGTGTAGTAATTATGTCATGTCTGCATGAAACCTAATCATAGATCAATCATATCATCAAGGATAACTAAGCTAATCAGTAAAATTTATCTGTTGTGTAAATAAACTATATTGGTTAATTCTTAAGTAGAATCATGAATCCTCAAGAAACACAACAAGTTGCTGCTCGTGATGAAAAATAGGTTCTATTCACTGAGAGAGTTAAGATTAGCTCGACAAATGTCAGTCTGGAAACCACAATGCCACAGAAGGAAGAGACATTTCAAGTGGTCATTGATCTTGTCAAGAACTCCTCATGCTTTAAGGCTTTCACTATCTCTGTAGATGTCCCATAAATCTTTATCCAGCAGTTCTGGTATTATATCAAGAAGGTTCAAGGCACAGATTCTTATGAATTCCTCGCCAACAAGAAGTGTGTGGTCAATGCTGATGTCTTTAGGACGATTCTTGATATCTATCCAAGAGTGGAAGGTGTAAACTTCAATGATGTACCAGATGATGATACTACCCTTGCTTTTCTCATTAAGCTTGGCTACAAAGGTCCATTGTACAACCATACCAACATGTTTGCGGATCACATGCATCAGCCATGGAGAACTCTGGCAGCAATAATCAACAAGTGTCTCTCTGGAAAGACAACAAGCAATGATAAACTATGTAAATCCATAATTGACATACTATGAGGCATGTTCTACAGAGAGAATGTCGACTATCCTAAGTTGATTTGGGAAGATCTTGCTTACCAGATTGATCATAAAAAGGAGAACAGATCAAGACGTAAAAATATGCCATTTCCCTGATTCACCAAGGTCATCATCAATCACTTCCTCAAGCAATACAAGTATCTCTCAAACCTCAAGTTTCAACACTATCATATAATCAACCATGATGGTATTATATGTAGACTAAAGTTTGTCAGAATAGGTAAAGATTATCAAGAATATGGACTTCCTATTCCTGAGACTATGCTGACAGAAGCAATCAAACAATCTGAATCCTATCAGATGTTCATCAAGTATTCAACTAGTTAGATTCCCCCTAAGAAGAGGAGAGGCAAAGGTTCACACATAAAGAAGACTGCCAATGACTCTTGGGAAACTATTGATGTATCTGAAGAGTCTGAACCTGAACCTGAATGAGTTAAGAAAAGACTTATAGTAAGAGAATAGTCAACAAGAAAGTCACACTGTCTACTGACATTATTTTTGATGATCCTGACACTGCTTTGGAGTTAGGCAAGTCTATCAGCAAAACTGGAGCTAAAGAAGCAGAAGCAGCAAGACAAGTTCATGCTACTCATGCAAGGATTGTGACAGAATCTGTCCCCGAGCCTCCTAGAAGAAGAAAATCAGGCAAAGTGACTTCTGATCCTCCCAAAAAGCTCAAGGGTGTTCCGTCTCTTACTCCAGAAAAACAAGAGGCTGCAGACATTATGCAAGCTCTTAAGGAAATCAAGAAGACTAGCAAGAGACAGCCATGTATTGGAGGCTCAAATGAAGGAACTGGTACTATACCAGGGATTCTCAATGAGTCCACAGTCGTCTCTGCTACCTCAAGTGAAGGAACTGGTACTAAACCAGTGGTTCCCAATGAGGAAAAGTGTATAACTAAAGAAAATGTTATTCTAGAGTGGGGATCAGAATAAGAAAGTGAATACTTTGAAGAAGACAAACTTGATGATGAAGAGAAGGATGATAAAGAAGGAGATACTGATGATGAAGATGGTGAAACTGAATCTAATGAAGATGATATTTATAAGTATAATGTAACACCCCCAAATTGGGTCGCAGCGGAATAAGGGTCCGGGGCGTATTACTTCATAGATCAATAACACAAGATATATATATTAAACCAAAAAGTCATTTAAACTGATACATTGGATTTAACAAATATTTGATACAAATAGCCGAAGCTTTAAACTTGTTCCTGATTATATATTACAAAGATACTGGTTTTACACGATAACACAACCATATCTTTAGCCATGAGCTTCCCAAAACAAAATCCCATGTATCCCTTGGCCCTTATGCTTACTGATCACCGTAAAACATTGCTTAATGAACGTCAACAATAATTGTGGTGAATTCATAGTTTGATAAATCATAATATACAGGACCGCAAGACTTTTCCCGCGAGATAATGCAACACATCAGACACACAAAACTAGATTACATTTTCCTAAGCTCATACACAGAATGCTCGACGATCTTCTTGCCATAAATCATGTATTGCAATTTCTGCATATTTAATGTTCAAACCCTAAAATATCATAAATTCGACATGCTATACACGTTCGTTCCCGGGAAAGCTAGTCACCCGAACGGGAGTGTCGTTTCCCCAAATAGATCATTCATACATTCGCGCTCACGATAATGTAATTTAACAACTACATCTATGCAATTGACAGTTCATGATAAGGGGACTCAACTTGAGTTATCGCTACTTAGGCAAACATGTAATCAATACTTGCGTTCAATTTATAAAACAAAGCATGTTTCCACCCCATAATTATAAATCAATGTAACATCGTAAAAATGTGGGCTATAAGCTCACTTTTAGTTCTGATAATCCAAATATTGTCAATAAAGCGTCACGCAATAACGTTTTAGATCAACCTATTTAAATAAGGTCGTATAAGTCCGCGAGTACTTTAATTAATAGACATGGAATGTAATCTTATATGTTGTACATCGTACTATCGTTCGGGCTATCATAATTTAAGAGGTCATGACATGACGTTCGAGGAGTTAGGACACTTTAAATCGTAAATCCAACAACTCGTCGATACGCCATCCGAAGAGGCCTCATTATGAAACTCTCTAGTAATATAGTACTTTGATAACCGCATATAATTCTATATAGCTCAATCACCAACTAATGGTTTTGGTAAAATTGTGTTTAATAAGTTAAAACGAATTATAAATTACCGTTTTAGTAAAACAAGCATCACTTTTGCGTTTTAAGCCCGATTCTGACGTTTCTTATGCCCACGCTTTCGTATTAGGACGAGTTATCATATTTTGACATTTTCCATATTTTGACCCTCTGGTGAACAGTAACTTTTACTGTTCACATCAGACATGAGTTTTATTTAAATCGTATTTGTTGTCGTAAAACCCGTAAATATCGTATTTTATTCGTTATAGCTCCGTTTTTAACGATTCTTTCGAGGACGTTCTTGTTATTGAAAATCCTATCAATTTATAAGGTTTACAAAAATATAACTTTCTGTCATGAACAGTAACTTTTATAAAAATAGTTTTATAAAAGTATTAATTGTCGTAAACTCGCAAAATTCATAACTCATTCGTTATTAATTGAAAAATTACGATTCTTATCATTTTGGAATCCTAAAAATATGTATTATTTGTTAAAAATATCAAACTAGCTGTTTGATATAAGTTTTATAAAAGTTATTTTATAAACTCCGTTTAAATCAGGTATAGACTCGTTTGTTAACAGTACTTTTTCTGTTATTAAATCCGTTTGATATTTTCTATACCGTTATCGGATCGTGTGAAATGAGGTAATATCTTATAAAACATATAAATAAGTATTTTTTTTATAACACTTTGGAGCAGAATGTTTAAATTAACTTTCATAAGTCCTTTTTGACCTTGCGTTTTTATGTATACCACTTAATACTTTTTACATAATAACCATAAAGGTATACAAGTCTACTCATCTTTTATAATGCATATTTTAATGAACATATAACATATACTAGTAGGTCCATAAAAACCTTAAAACATGTCAGTTTGTATTTCTTTAAACTTGAAACAAGTTATAGTAACTTTAAAAACCCAAATTTGCATCAACACTTATTTAAGCATAATTAAGATTGTAAAATAACTTTATGTATCATTTAAACTTTCCTATTACTAACCATAAAACATGGGTATAAGATCATAAAACTATATTTACAAGAAAATTCAATGTTTACAAGTTAAACATATCCTAATGGTGATTCACTACATAAACATCACATATGCATATAATCATATAAATGAAAAGTTAAGGGCCTTAAGATAACCTTATTCGGGATGATGTAGGAGATTAATGAAAAATAAGTGCTAAAAAAACCTTGTTTAGACGTCAAACCCAATGATTAATAACCAGAAAACCCTAGTTTCCTACAAAGAAAACTCTAATCTTGATTTCTTGCTTCAACATCATCGTAAATAATTAATCAGACTTCAAAAACTTATAGGTATCTTAGATAAGATATGAAGAGTGATAGTAAATAGGTTATATAAATTTTGTAATGGATAATTTTATGGGGGTAGGGATTGATCTATAGGTTTCAAGACAAAAAGAAAGAAATGGTGTGAGTTTTTCTTTAAAGAAATGCAGTGTATTAGGAAAATAGGACTAATCATTTTATATATACAACAAGGTATAATCCAAGTGTCCAAGAGAAGTCAAAGACCATTGAACTTGTTCAGGGGGGGGGGCAAGATGATTTGGGGGGGGGGCAAGATGAGGGAAATGGGGAAAAGATGGTCAAATTCACTATGCAACTAGTCATGCCTTACTTCATTAATGGTTTATGTTCTTATGTCTTCCAATAGTAGGGATTATCCCATGATTTCAAGGGAATGTGTTCCTAAATGGTTAAAAATATCTAGCTTATATCTTGTAATAAAAATGAATGTATACTTGCACTTGGAAGTAACTTTGATAATTGTAAGTATAAAATGTAAAGTGAAGCCTTGTTAATAAAAGTATACTTGTAACAATGATAAGTCTTGACTATTTCTAGCATATATGGGGCGCCACTTTTATAAATGAAGTAAACTTTTTGATCATACAAAAATAATACTAGGCATTTGTTGAAGCGTAGAAATATTTTTATGGTTCCGGGTATGTCTAAACTTACTTTATCGCGAAACGTACATAATTTACGTAACCGATAAAAATAAAATAAACAACGACCATAATTATTCTCAAAATAATTATTTAATACTTCATTGATGTAAACGCTTAATTGTTTGATGCCCGTTTACATTGAACGCTAATTTTTAGCTTACGCGATTTAGCTTAACATTTACGATTTAAAGCAAACGCGTACAATACAACAAGTACATTATGGATTTATCGACGTCGTCAATGACTTGAAAAACACAGGGTGCTATATATAAGATTTGTGTGCACAAAGATGAAGATGAAGAGATGTTAAATGCTAAAGTCAAAGATTTTGATAAAGGTGATGAAGAGGTTACTGATGTAACAAAGGCAGATGATGAAAAGACTTTAGAAGTAAAGGATGATGCCAAGAAGACCGAACTCCCTCCAACAAGCTCTAGCTTATCTGTGTCTTTAGGTTTTGGTGATTAATTTCTTAAACTTTCTTTTGATTCTTCTTTGGTTAGTACTGCTAAGGACACTACAGATGCAAAGATCAACTCATTATTAGAAGTTAAGATCCAGTCTGAAGTTCTACATATTCAGTCTCCATCCGTGCTTAGAGTACCAGTATCTGTGATTTTTGAGCCTCCAGTTCTCACTCCAGTACAAGAATCTCCTTCAATTGCTACTGTAACAACTCTACCTCCTCCATCTTTATCCACCACACCATCTGTACCTCAACAAGCAACAACACCGATTCCCATACCAACAATCATAACTGATGCTCCAATAATCACCATTGTTGTGTCTGAATCCGATCCACTCTTTGTTGTTAAACTAAGAGTTGGGGATGTTGTTCAAAAGGAACTGAAGAAACACACAGCAGATCTTATTCAAAAATATTCTCTATAGCAAATTCTTGAGTTACCCAAGAAACAGACACCAGCAGTTAATCTAGAACAAGAATCAGAGAAAACTCCTTCAAAGATTCTTAAGATTTAAAGGGAACAAGCTGAGAAGAAAAAGATGTCGAAGTTTACTATCAAGTCTACAGACAATGCAGCTCTCAAAGAGTATGATTAGAAAACCGCTCTCTACCAGACCATGCATGCTAACAAGTCCTTCAATAGAAATCCTACAAATCATCGATTATACCATGCTCTCATGGAAGCACTGATAGAGGATGAAAATGCAATGGATAAGGGAGTTGCTGATATAGTTCAAGACCATAAGAGAAAACATGATGATGATGAAGACGATGATGATGAAGACCCTCCAGCTGGACCAAACCAGTGTAAGCAGACCAAAAGGAGAAGAACTAAAGATTCAGAGTCTTCAAAGAAGTCATCCACCACCAAGGATGTCACACCCCACCAAGGCAGAAACGCGAGGCGTAACATATTAATAAACATCACACAAAATGATACATAAAACACCATACATGGATTAAGATAAAAGAAAATTTATCCGAATTACAACATTTCCAAGTACAAGATTAAAAAGTACAAATGACAATAACATGAAAGAAAGTAGACATCTTGAACATGTCCAATTTCAATGCACTAAGTTTCCACTTTACGATGTCACCTGAAAAGCATGATAAAAATGGCCAACTATCAAAATAGTTGGTGAGCTCACACAAAATATAGTTTTAGAAAAGAGTAGATGTCTGAAAATAGTTTGCCAATTCAATGGCATGTTATCAAAAACAAGCCAAGTATCCAAAACAACTCAAGTTTTCAAAGCAATACCCATTACATAAAGTAACGTAACACTAATCAAATCAACATATATGTATGCTATAGTGTTCATACGAGGTACTACTTAAATGTATTCAGCCTAACCATTCAAACATCCAATCAAGTTCTAGTTGTATAGTGTGGCACAAACACGTAGTACTATGCACCCTTGTTCAGGGAGTAAGGATGGGCTAATCTCCTAATAGCGCTATCCATAAGTACTAACGTCTCAATCCTGATGAGAGGGATAATGAGTTAAAAGTAGTGGTGGGTTACAAGCATCAAACAACATACATATTAAGTTCAAAGTTCAAAGTTCAACATGTTTCCAAAGTTCAACAAGTTCAACTCAAGTTCCATACGTTTAAAACAAGTTCAAGTTCAAATGTGCTCAAAAGATTAATTACTTAAAAGTTATAGCATAACAAACGACACATCATGCTTTCCACCCTAAAACATTTAAAACATGCAAAAAGGGAAATGTCAGAAACTCACCGTAAATAGAAGTATCGATCGAGAAAATCAATAAAGGAAGAAGAATGCCAACAACTCAACAACGACCTATAATAATAGTGGTCCGCGTATAAGAAAATACAATTATAAGAAAATGCATATTTTGCATAATTATAATATATATATATTCCGACATACATGTAAATCTTATATTGTGGAATCTATGTGCGCGCCAAACTTACTTACTTATACCCGAGTTAGGATCAAATGAGAAGTTTTCTTAAAATAAGAAGGATAAGAAGTAACGATAACCGCATATCCGAGATGCACCGACTTAAATTAGATGCATCTCTATAGCCTTAGATGCATTATAATGCATCATAATGTGTTTTCTAGATGCATATACGTATATTAGATGCATTTCATGAGTTCTCTTGTTTTTTGTTCCTCTAAATATATCGAAATCATGAATATCAAATTGTTATATCTACACATCAAATTAAATTTCGAAACTCAAAATGGTGCATCTAAATGAATTGAAATGCATCTAATGCAAGTCGTTGCATCTCAAATGTGTGGTTTTAGTTACTTCTCATCACTTCTTATTTTAATTTATTTCTCGCTAGATCTCTACTATATATATATATATATATGTATATATATATATATGTATATATATATATATATATATATATATATATATTCTGACATACATGTAAATCTTATATTGTAGAATCCATGTGCCCCCCAAACTTACTTACTTATACCCCCTAAGTGTTATGCCTTAAGATTTATTCCATTTTAATCCATTCCGACTAATATGAAATTTTATTGAAAATTACCCATTTTGACCCGTTATCAAGATTATGACATCTAGACGCGAATAAAAGCGATAGACTAACTTATTAGTTGTAATTTCAGCTTTAGTTAATATATTTTACGCCTAATCATTCTCCATAACGCTAATTGATCATCAAAAGAATTTTGCCAAGTTTGACTTTTATTTAGATTTTTCCTAAATTAGACTCATAAAAAACGACCAGTCGTAATGCACTTTTAAACTTAGCTAGCCTCGCAAAAAAGTAAAACGTCATTCTGAGCAACTTTTTAGTTTTACCCGAGACCTGAAACAACACAGAAATGACCAAAATGCCCTTTTTCAGTTTCTGCAGAAAACTAATATTTTTATTAGGTGCTGATTTTGTTTTTAACATTTTTCGCAACTTCAATCGACCGTAAAACGTTCGTTATTAAGAGTTAGAAGCCGAATGTTATATCGAAACGTTCGTTTTAACGTCCACTATCATTATTCTTAGGCCAATTCCAGTTTTAATGATTCGACTCGCCTAAACATGACCTCTAATTTTTTGCCCCTATTGAGTATCTTTCAACTCCTTTAAAATTTCAATTTCTCGCGTTGCGAACATCGCCAACGCTCCTAAACTAGCCTAGCCTTATAACTAGTCATCTCAAACCATCAATAAACCTCAAAACGCGACATGCACCTCAATCAATGAATTCACAATACAAGATCTAACACATGCATGGAACATATATTTAAATCGATGTAAGAAGTTAAGTTGAAAACTTACAAACACAATGCAATATCAAGAAAATTAACACAATCAAACCCTCTTGGGTTTGATCTTGTCCGAATACCACAAAACCCAAAACAATGACCCAAAACTTGATTTTGTTACACCAAATCTTGTTTACACAATTAATATCAAACCCTTGCAACACTAATTATAACCAATTTGATCAAAACCCTTAAAATCAAAAATCAAAGAAAATCAAGAACTTATAAAACATGGTGTATGGTGATTTATTGTTGTTAGGGAATGATTAGGGTTTAGCTTAGAAGTGATTTAAGCTTGAATGGGAGTGATTTAGAAAGTTTGAGTGATGATTTTGGTAGTTTTGGGGGATGGGTCGACGAACAGTGAAGAGAGGAGAGGAGGGATACGGTATTTTTGTTACTTGTACTATGTGTTTTATAAAAGGAGGATATCTTGTATATATATATATATATATATATATATATATATATATATATATATATATATATATATATGGGATAATCTTTGTTTGTATCGACTCACCAAATACATTAAAAAGAAATGTTTGCTTGGGATTGTAATCGGCCAAGAGGGGGGGGGGAGGTGGGCTTGGTTGGTTATTTTTTTTACTTTGTATTACATTAAATTTTGGGCCTAAACTTTCACTTAAATTGTTAATAATTGTAAAAACACGATTTTGACGCGGTTTTTGGCAAAAACACGGAAAAAGTCGAAAAGTACAAAAATAAAAATAAGTGAGCTTTCGAAGCTAAAATATGTAGTTGTTGATTTCTCGATCGTTAAAACGAATAATTATCCAAAGCATGACTCGTGAATAATTAAGGTTGACGATTTTTACTAAATTGGCTAAAAATAATAAGATAAATTCTATAAAATTTAGAAAATAGAATTAAAGCTCGGGATAAACATTGACTTGAAACACGAGTTGCACAAAAACAAGCGTTAAATGCTAAGAGTAATGTGACCACATAAAAGTGACTCCATAAATAATTAAGATAGTCAATTATCATACGTTTACTTTCGGTTACTAACCTCAAAATTGACGGATGTCACAGTTTCCCCCCATTAAAGGGAATTTTGTCATGAAATATCAATTGCTCGTCCTAAGCCGTAGCACTCGCGAACAGTTGCGGTTACTTGCGCTTCATCTCGTCTTCTCGTTCCCAAGTAAATTCTGGTCCTCATCGGGAATTCTAACGAATCTTCACGATGGGAATCTTAATTTGTTTCAGCTTCTTGACCTCGCGGTCCATGACTTCAATGGGGTTTTCAACGAAGTGTAGTTTGTCGTCGATCTTGATTTCTTCTAGCGGTACGTGCAAATTTACATCGACCAGGCATTTCTTTAGGTTTGACACGTGAAACGTGTTGTGAACGCCTACAAGTTCTTGTGGTAAACGCAATCGATAAGCTACAGGACCAACTCGCTCGACAATCTCGAACGGTCCTACGTATCTTGGTAAAAGCTTACTTCTCTTGCCAAAACGTACTACGCCTTTCTAGGGCGACACTTTGAGTAGTACTTTATCACCGAAACTAAACTCTAACGGCCTTCGTCGATTGTCGGCATAGCTCTTCTGGCGATCACGTGCAACCTTCAATCTTTCCTTTATTTTAACAATCTTGTCGGTAGTCTATTGGACAATCTCTGGTCCAATTAGCTTGCTTTCTCCTACCTCTGCCCAAGATATGGGCGTTCGACATTTCCTTCTATACAAAGCTTCAAAAGGGGCACACTTCACGCTCGAGTGGTGACTGTTGTTGTATCAAAATTCTATTAATGGTAGATGAGTATCCCAATTACCGCCAAAATTAATTGCGCAAGCTCTAAGCATATCTTCCAATGTTTGAATGGTATGCTCACTCTAGCCATCTGTTTGGGGATGGTAAGCAGTACTCAAATCTAGTTGGGTTCCTAATGCTTTCTGTAGCGATTACCAAAATCGTGATGTGAAATGACTGTTACGATCAGATATAATTGACACAGGCATACCGTGCCTTGCTATGATCTCGTTGATGTACAATCTTGCAAGTCTCTTTGTCTTGTAGCCTTCATGGATAGCTAAGAAATGTGCCGATTTGGTCAGTCAATCGACTATGACCCAAATCGCGTCATGTCCGCTACTGGTTCTCAGTAATTTCATTATGAAGTCCATAGTGATATTCTCCCATTTCCACTCGGGAATCTCTGGCTGTTGGAGCAATCCTGAGGGTTTCTGGTGTTCTACTTTAACTTTAGAGTAGGTCAAACACTTACTTACATGTAAAGCGATATCATTCTTCATTTCAGGCACCAATATAAGTCTCGTAGATCATAGTACATCTTGTCTGCTCTAGGATGTATGTAATACCTTGTAGCATGGATTCATTTATTATCAAGGTTCTCAAATTGCCATAAACTGGCACCCAAATTCGTTCAGCAAGATATAATCCGCCATCTTCTTTTCTCTTAAACTGTTTGTCCAATCCTTTCAACATTTCTACTGGAGTGTTGAGGCCTTTGGAAGCTTCGCTCTGAGCTTCCAGTATCCTAGCCTTATTACTAGAGTGAATTGTCATGCTCATAGCTCGAGCTCGTCTCGGTTTCATCCATTCATTCCTGCTTAATGCATCAGCTACTACGTTCGCTTTACCTGGATGGTAGCGAATCCCGCAGTCATAATCGCTGAAAAGTTCTATCCACTGTCTCTGGCGCATATTTAATTCTTTTTTATCAAAAATGTGTTGAAGGCTCTTGTGATCGGTGTAGATAACACTCTTTGTTCCATACAAATAGTATCTCTAGGTTTTGAGAGAAAATACTACTGTGCCCAACTCTAAGTCATGATTGGTATAGTTCTTCTCATGGATTTTGAGTTGTTTGGATGCGTATGACATGATAAGTGCTTAATTACACATATCTTTTACCTCTAAAAACGAGCTTAAATGACCAAAAACAGACAAAAACTGC
>BQNB010022537.1:17500-19932 GCA_026074375.1 Tanacetum coccineum | reverse complement strand
CTTCGTGGTCTGTCATGACGTAATTTTTTGGTTACACATTTTCGATCACTCTAAAGGGGTGTTTGCTAGCCACTTAATAAAAAGATTAAGCATGAATATCCAAATTGGCCAGTGACATAGTTGTTTGGTACGGAGAAAATGGACGCTGATTGTTTCAATCCAATTCTAAATGGGTTGGCGTCAAATGGTAGTCCTCCCATTCAGTACGTAAATATTGATGCATTCATTTTTTTTATGTTGCACTTTGCTACCCCGTCATAAGTCATAACAGTAATAAGTTTCACCTATTTACCTTGTAATACGAATAACTAATCGTCAAATCAACACAAAAAAGATATATAAGTATAATTTCAATACATCTTATATATAAGTATGGTGTAATAAGCCTATGCAAATTGAATTATTTTGTTTCATCAAGTCATTACATTAACTAAATTACTTATTATATTTGTTACTCAATGGCTAAAAAAGTCACAGCGGTAATTTTCTTCGATGATTCTAAAATGGTTAAAACTAAATCATTCAGCATCGTTAATTCATTCGGTACTAACCCATAATTTTTATCAAACAACCCTAAGCAAAGCAAACCCAAAATGACGACTTAAAAAAACTCATACAATAAAAACACCATTTTTCACAATCACACCTATCAAACCAAAGATTAGACCTTTATATAAAATAAAAAGATTATACCTTGTTATCATTGACAAACACCAAGAACTTAAATTGGGTTAATTTAATACCAAGAACCGAGGAAGAGTCGCACAGTAATTTTTTCAAAACTGAACGCAAATTAGGTTATACAACAACAATTTTAAGTTTGCTATAGAGGAATTAAAATAGAGGCATATGCTTATTTGACAGAAAAGGGCTTTAGGCATAAGAAACGTACCATGATCGTCAATTTGTCATAGTCAAATCCTCTTCATATTTTACACACGGATGACCTAGGAGGTGATAAAGTAGCGATGGGATTTGATAAGAACAATCGAGTTTTTAGAGAAAGAACTCAAGAATTGTGTGAAAGTTTGAGGAAGAAGGTTATCAGTGTTATAAAAAAAATGGGTCAGTTTTTTTAACCCAAAAAAAAGAGCGGGGGCCCACAGCCAAAACGACGTCGCTGGCATGGCTTTGAGTATATTGTATAATTTAATGAAAGCATAAATTAATTAGAGAGGGCTAATATTGCCGTTCTGCTAGAATTAGGGAAAACAAAAGATGTACTCCAATAATTATGTTTTTATTTGTTTTTCATTTGTGAACATTTATTTTTGAGTAATGTTAGATCCACAAAAACTTTACAAAATTATATCCACATAATGATTTGACAACTAGATGTGGAAGGTGAGAATGAAGAAAGAGAAACTATGATGCAATATGATTGGACCACAACACATGCCAAGTAATTATGTGGATATTTTTTTGTAAATTGTTTGTGAATGTAGATTTGCTCCGCCATTAATTGGTTCTTACATTACAATTCTTTCAGTTTATAATTTATTTGGCAGATTACAATAAAACCCTATCACTCGACTACACATTTGAATCTAATTTGAGATATATTTAACCTTCTTTTTTAATGTTTCTATATGAAAAAAAATTGCATTTTTTATGTGGAAAATCGTGTAGTATTTTTACAAAGAAAAAAAACTTAATCATTATGTATTGTTGTAAACAAACTGAACATGCAGTGAATGGTTCATGATATGTGCGGTAACATGTTCATGTATGTGCGTTTATTTATTAATAAACGAATATGAACAATATTTTATGTCCATTGAGTTAAATGACTATCTATTTAGTTCATTTTTGTTGGTGAACGTCCGATTATATACTCATTTATGGTCGTTTATTTGTTTATTTTCGTATTTCGTATATTTCTATTGTATACTTTATAAATTGATATATTTAAACAAATGAACACAAATAAAACGCAATATTTTATATATTTTTTGTTTTTATTTATAATTTCATGTATGCCCGTTCGCTTATTTTCGTTTAACACTTTAAAGAATGAACATAAACAGACACGAATAACCTCATTTACTTAATGTACCATGAACAAAAAGATCCGCACATTTAGGTGTTTATGTCCATATATTTTTTCGGTTAAAATTAAACGAACAAACATGAATATGGCTCTTTTTGTGTTCGTCCAGTTCGATTACAGTTTGTTTATAACCGTATCCATATGAAACTATGACTTGGACAATGAAAATAAACGAGAAGTTTGGTTGTCGCGCGTTGCTGCGGAGCCAATTTAAGTATAATATTTGTCCACGTGTTTTAACAAGCAAAAGAACTCGCGCGTTGCGGCGGGGCTAATTTTTTCCCGAATAATTTTTTTTACGTTTCGGGGGTTTTTTTTGGGCGATGCGTTATGGCGGGGCTAATTTTTAATATTTTCTTTTTTTGTATGATTCGGGGAAAAA
>BQNB010022537.1:0-12500 GCA_026074375.1 Tanacetum coccineum | reverse complement strand
TTCTTTTTATTTCATCCAAAATAACTCAACTACGAGTCCAGAGATGGAGGCTTTATTTAGATAACCCCGGAGTCGAAATTTGGCTTTATTATTATTATTATTGCAACATTATTAAACCTCGGTCCTTTAGAAGGCTGCAACATCGGTTGTGAGCCGGCAAGATGCAGCAAACATATTTCGACCTCGGTAATTTCCTCGACCTTTTAGAAGGCTGCAACATCGGTTGTGAGCCGGCAAGATGCAGCAAACTTTTATCAGTCTCGGATTATTATTACTATGTGCCTTATTTAGAAGACTGCCACATCGGTTGTGAGCCGGCAAGAGGCAGTAAACTTTTATCAGCCCACAGTTTTTATTATTATTATTATTACCTCCACCCTTTAAACGACTGTCACATCGGTATGCGAGCCGACCATGATCCAGAAGTCTTATTTCGGCTTCGGTTTATTACATAATTATTATTATTATAGCCAAATTTCAAGTCCTGTGGTCTTTTAACAACTGCCACATCGGTATGCGAGCCGACCATGGTCCAGGAGTCTATTTCCCCACAACACTGACAAAACCTCGATGTGTACCTTACTTTCACCAGAAGGAATCTCTACGAAGTGATCTAAACTAAGAATCGCAAAAACCAAAGAAACTTTATTTATTCAACAATTATATAACGTTTATTAAGCTGATGGGAGCAAAAAGCCACAATTAACCTTTATGAGCCTTAAAGAAATCCAACTATTCTATGTTTAGCATCAAAACTTATACTCTACTCTATCATCTCTTGTTCTTCACAATTTAAAATTTCTAATAAAGAAACTCGTGAATACTTAGCCTAGCGAATTAAGATCGGCACTTTAACAAGTCACATAGACTGGCAACAATCTTAATTCTAATAAATCGATCTTCGCATATTTAAAATCAATTATGGGAACTTGCAAAGTCTTGGCTTTTTCAAGCTAGACTCGCTTTTTATAGCTCCTTGTATAAAAGATTAGCAAAAATTCAATCTATTTACGTTAAGGAGAAAGCTAAGATATAAAACCGGTCGGGTCAAAATTTACTTTTCGTTCTCACCAACGGAAAGCCTACATTCGTGTCAAAACATTTATATTTTTATCAACTATTTTCTATTTTCCATTATTACACACATTTTTTTATGAACCATAAACTAGATATTAAGACTTAAAAATTTAAAATGTTTGCGGGAAAACGGGGTACGTGAGAACAACGGGCAAAAGTAGGTAAAATCATATCGAAGATATACTATCCCATACTAAAACTAAATATTGTCCTCAATGTTTCCTAGTCTAAGGATTATAACCCCATACTAGAACTCAAAAAGTCAAATGCATAATCCGAGCATGGAGAAAGTATTACAAAAATCTTAGGCCGTTTATGAAGTATGCTAAAAGATAAATGTTAGTCGATAATAATCTAGGATATCGGATTTCCCCAAACTAATGGCAAGCAAAGGCTAGCTAGGAAGCTGTTGGACGGTGGACAAAATCAAAAACTCGAAAACACGAGAGTCTTACAAAAATTTTGGGTCATCCTTCAACTCTAATCATACGCACAAACAACAGATGATAGAGTACAAGCCTCCTCACATCACATTAGAAATAAGAAAGAAGAAAGATAGATAAGCATGGGGTGCCTCCCACGAAGCGCTTTGTTTTTGTTATCCGAGTCACGAGCTTGACTCGACTCCGAATTAAGCTGTCCATAGGGAAGCAATATGGAAAAGAAAAATCTCATTCGGGCTTTCATTAATGTTTGAATAAACATTAAAGCACATGAAAGTTCCATCCCGATGAGATGCCACCGGCTCTAAGTGGAGATGCCCGGGTCAAAAAAGGTGTCTTTCACTCCCCCCCCCCACTCGCTTGGTAGAGAGGAAGTAAGGAGAATCCAGAGGGTAGGTGCGATAGGGAGGAAAGAAAATCGCGATATGGACAAAGCGAGGAACGTCATATTTCAATATTCTAAGAAACATCAATCTCACCTCTCCCTGGGTCAAAACATTCATCTTCATTAAGCTTATCAAAATTGTTTATCACGGGTGCATTGGGCTCAATGTCGAAGGTAAAACGCTCATACTCGAGAATAGGATCATCGTTAAGTAAGTCGTTAAGAAAAACGATATCCCCTTCCGAGTCAAAATCACTTTCAATACCCGGTGGAATCGAGTCTTCCGAACATAGAAATGTAATCAACATCCTCTATATTAGAAGTCACTATCCACAACTGGAATAGGGAGAAAGAGGAGGGATATTCAAGCACAAAAGGAGTAAGATTCAACGCTTCGATCTTATCAATGAGAAGATTGACGTTTAATAATTTCTCACGAAGAATTTTGTCATCGATTTGAAAAATATCAATATCAATCTCTCCTTCTTCTTCATCAAAATCGTCATCATCAATTTCCGGTAAAATTTGGTACAATAAGATTTGAGTTCTCCGATTGCCGAATCTCTATAGGAAGAAAATGTCACATTTTAAAGAGATGTGATCGAAATATCTCAGATTAAGCAAAGAGTTAACAAGTCCAAATTCAATCATCAAAATGTCATTTTCAGCAGACGGCACATTACAATATTGTCGGAAATACTTTGAATCCTCACTTAGTTTGGGACTTGGCGACAAGGTTCTCCTCACTAGACTTTTATGTTTAGGAAATAGTGAGTAGAGTGTGCCGTCCCATACTCTTGAGAGAGTTAACGGGACTCCGTGGCTGGTAAAGATGGGTTCGAGGATTGCTTTGTGGCGTGGTTTGACTCTATATTTAGTGTAATAGATATCTTCATCATCAAGCTCATAGGAAAATTCCAATTTAGAGACAACTCTTGAGTGTCGGGTCCTCATGCTCTCTGTTTTCTTGTTTTTGGTTGAATTCCATTAAGGAGTTTCAAATCTTTCTAAGTTTAAGTAGAAATTTTGGCATAACTTCAAGGTTGATTCTGCTCTTCCTTCCAACAACTTGCTTAATTTTAAGAAATCTTCCTAGCTTGCAATAAATACATGCACTTTCTCTTAGGAGGTATATGATCATACTTCCTTTAAACAAAGGGCTTGAACTAGTTTCCATTAGTTTTCTCTAGCTTAGCAAACATTTCCGTATTTAGTATGGCTTTGAGGGGGTGATGAATTACAGGAAACTGCGAGGGTTGATATTGGACAAAACCAGAATACCATCAGATTTATAACTCAAAAATTAGGATCATAATTTTGGTTCATTGGTTGACACTGAAAATTTTCATGAGGACCCCCGCAATTTTCACTATAATAAAATTGTTGTGGCTGACTCGGAGAATAATGTAGAGGTTGTTAAATTCAAAGTCTTGATGTAACAGGGACCATGATCAATGACGGGTGTGGTTCCCTGTTTGACAATCGAACGTCGGATGAGCGTTCACTCCTCAAAATGTACATGTGTAACATGCGTTTGGTGTTGTGAACACAAAGGTTGGTTGAAAAAGTCGGTGTTTTCATTATAAGAATAAAAAATTGGGTCATAGACAAAACTCATTTGACGGATCTACACTGCTAAGGCATCAGACAGTTTCCACCATTAAACGGACCTCACAACACAAGCATACCAAAATGGTAATACGAAGACTTGTTGAGGAATTAAACGGATATAGAGTGATTAAAGAAGATAAGAATTATAATGTAATAAGGAAGGATAAATGGAAGAATATTTTTAGTTTTAGAAATAATATATGAGGATAGAAATTAAAATAAGAAAGAAAATATTTTTGGTAACCAAAAGTTAAACGTGAACGGTAGCTCTCTAAAAAATAGCGTACAAGAAAGAACCGCAAAGGTTAGATGGTAAGGGAGGCGCTATTTAGAATAAACTTCTTTTGGGTGATGTTCAGTAGGATCAAACTTGCCTTTAAACTTTCCTTATAGCACATAATACTAAAGGTGAGCGTATCAATGATTATCAAACGGTTATTTTTATATTATAAAGATAAGAAAGATGGAAGTGTAAAAATATTTATTGTATTTTTTTTATATATTTAAAAATATTCACAAACGAAAAATAACTTCACGAGGAAGGTTCTTCAAAAACACTAATCTTCGAATGAAACGCGATAATCGTAACACACTTCCCCGGCAACGGGCGCCAAAAACTTGATACGCGTCCGAACACACTATATATATAATATATAAGTATATAAAGTATTATAAGGATGCTAAACCATTATAGTATAGTAAGTATTTTCCGTCGGGTTTTTAGAGAACAAACTTTTACCAAAGTTTTGTTCAAAAACCTCCCGGGTGTTTTCCTCGTTTTGAGACGATGGCGTGAATTGAGAATCGGTTAAGTCCGTGATCGCGCATTTTGAATGGTTTCAAAGATTTTTGAATAAATCGAATAAAACATGTAAAGCACGTAAATATAAAACAATTAAAAATTAAAACTCGAGAACGTAAAAACGTAAATGGGAATTAAAGAAAATGCGACAATAAACCTATTTTATCAAATTAAACTAGAATTAATTTTAAACTTTTCCTAAGCTAATTATAAGATGTAAAGTAAGGGAAATCCTAAACGAGAGTGCCGTAAAGTAAAAAATGAAGTAAAACGAGAACGGGCTATCAAATTACCGTTCTTTAAACAAATGAATTTCTTAAATTTTATACCTTACGAAGCAAATCTATATCTTATGCTCCTTCTAAATATTAAAAACGAACGTTTTATAAAAAAGAATTTTATTTTTTTGTTCATTTTTCTATTTTTATGATTTTTTTTAAGTTTTTAATGAAAATAATGCACGAAAAATAGTAAAACTTGAATTAAAAATCTAAGAAAATTACTGAAAATAGCTTGTGTTGCAAAGTTTGAAGGAAAAATAAAAACTCGAATCCAACTTAAACATATAAGCCCAGAAAAAGCTGTTTAGCACACGAAGTGCTTATTATGAATAAAAGCTAAAAAAGGGTTAAATGAATTTTAGTTGCACCCTTGGACGTAAAAGTCCCAAGGGCGCAGTGGTTGTGGTGTGTGTGTGTAAGGTGTATAAAAGGTTGAGGTGGGTAGAGGTCAGGAGTTCGAGCCTTGCTCACCCCTGATTTCCCTACTTCCCTTTTTTTTATTTTGCAAAACTTTTTAAAACAAAGTTATAGAACAACTGAAAACTAAGAACTTTTGTGAAAGTAACTTTTTTAAAAACTAAGAAATAAGCTGGAAAAGAGCTTTAGAAGCAACAATTTAGACTTTAAGAGGAAATTTTGCTTTTTACTAAACTAAGGAAACTCAAAAAGCTAAAATAAGCTAAGCTATGAATGAAATAAGCTACTACTACCTTAAATCTAATCTAATAAGCAAGATTGAACTAGAAACAAACAGAAAGAATAAGCCATAAGCTTAAAATTTCAAATAAGCACTTAAGCATAAACTGAGTACCAAACAGTCCTAAGAGGCAACTTTGAGCTTAATTTCCAATAAGCAAATGGAACCTTATGACTTTGAGACTCATATTTCTAAAAAGTTTAGCCAATAAGCTTCTTAAAACTACTTTTGAAAAATATTTTGGAAATCTAGAAGGCTATAAAAAAACTAATTTGAAAACTGCTGAAAATACTCAGTATGTACTGAGTATCAATTTTTGGTTTTCAAAAGACAAAATGCTAATTTGTAAGCTAAAACCAGATAAACCAATTAGCATTTTAGACTTGAAATAAGTTTCTAACAGAGGATTAGCTTAAATTCTACACTATACTAAAAATTAAGATCCTAAATAAACTAACTTTAATTGTTCTGAAATTTTAAGCTAGGAAGATAGATGCCTTTTGTCTTTTATGCTGCTGTGGCAGGTTTGCCAAGTAAAGCATCCAAATCTTAAAACCAACAAATGCATGCTCAAAACTTGTTTTCTACACTTTAAAAACATCAAACTAACTGCAAAATGAGCAATGAAGGCATCTTAAACATGCTTAAGCTTAAAATGTAAATTAATTTAAACTTAAGCTAACAGATTTAACTTCCACTTACTAACTAGATTATAAACTAATTTAAACCCTTAAAAACCTTAAAGCCAGATCTCATATACTACAAGTATGAAATCTAAAACGGAATCCTAAAGGACTGAAATGGCCTTGGCAGCACTAACTTAAGTTAGTGCTGCCTTGTACCAAACACCCCTTAAAAAGGCTGAAACTTGTAGTTTTGTTATGACTTGATCATAGAGTTAAGATTTAACATAGAATTAGGCTAAATACCAGATAGATAATAAGCTATTAGACAAACCTTAGTTGCGAGCAGAGATTGAAGCAAAATAATAAGTTTAGAACAATAAGCTTTTATACTTATCGCTATTTTTTTGGTTTTTTTCAATTTGTTTTTATGACAGATTATAAGTAACTAAGATTTTATACTAACAAATAAAACACAATATGCTTATAACAACTATATTAGCACTCAATAAGTTAAAATGAGCTACTCTAAACAGAAGTAAGCAACAATACGAAAAAATTATAAGCTAATTTGCAAAAATTAAGGCTATAAAAGGAAAATATAGACTTACAAATGCCTCTGCACAAACAAGGCTATTTAAATGCTCTTCTGAGCTAATCAACAAGCTCCAACTTATCCTAGGATAAGCTGGTGTGGTCCTAGAAACCCTTCCATTACTGGTTTCCCTTCCAAATAAAATGCTGAGGTAATTTGATTGTGAATTTAAGTAAGTAAAAGCTCAGTTAAGTTTTTAGAGCTTAACTGAGTTCAGAGCTAGCTTATGAGTGAAATGAGAGCTTAAAGAGCTTAAGAAGAGTAGTAAAAGAGCTTATTCAAATCATTAGGCTTATAAGGTAAAATTCGAATTAAACTTGATACAAGAGGAAACACTAAATTTTTATTAATTGATTAAACTGATTACAAACTTGTGAAAAGAGAGATTACATTTAAATGAAAATCATTAAGCTAAAATGACTTAAAAAGAAAATTACATTAAAAAAACTATCCTAAATTCTACTCTAGCTAACTGACTTTTGTGAGTGAGTGAGCTCTCCCTTTTATAGGCTTGAGAGGAAGGTTCTAGGCTCTTGGACACGCTCCTTGCAGCTTTTGATCTTGGCCATTAATCTCTTTCCAATCATTGATCTTAAATCGTAGCCCTTAGATGAGAATGTGAGCACACGGATTGCCAGCGTGGCAATCCCATTTGTTTGGAGGCCTGTGCTTCTTTTGCACTGCTTTTAGTGCAATATTCCTTCCTTTGGTGTGTTTGTTTGTTGTCCGCGTGGCATTCCCTTGTCAGCTCTAGCCAATGGTAGCACTTGATGACGTTCTTGCTTGATGAAGTGGAGCATAGCACTTGGAATCTTTAAGCCACGTAAGGTAATTGAATGGGAGTAGGATTTTTACCCATTAATTTTGACTTGGGGTTATTTGAGAAGACGATGAATAGTAAACTCAATTCCCGCGTTTTTTTTCTTTCTTTATAACTTTGTTTGACCCGTTTAACTGTTTTTGACTTGGGCTTTTATAAAAGGGTTTGGGCCACAGGTTTTGGTTTTGGGCTAAGGTAAAGGATTTAGTAAAATACTTAACGATTGTTAGTCCTAACTTAACAAAGGACTAACGGTGTCATGGTTTTTAGGGCTTTTGGTGAAATTGAGTTAACAATAAGGGCATTTTTGGTATTTTGAGAGTTTTGTCCTTTAGTGGGTTGACCAAGGGTTGACCAATGTTGACTTTAGTGGACCATTTGCTAGAAAACTTCTGGCTCTTGTGCACTCTATCCGTCTCGTGTTAGTTTTTGCCCGGTTTTGGCTGTTTTCTTGTGATTTCTGTAATATCCGTACCTACACATCACAAATGACAAAACAAATAATATACAAGCATAATTTGCATTATTTGATTATTTTAGGGTTTGTTTTGATACAAAAAGGATATGTGATTTCTCACATATCAAAATTCCCCAAACTAAGTGATTGCCGTGTCCTCATGCAATATTATATGCTTTAAAACCAAATACCTCAAAACCTCCCCAAACTAATCCTTTGAAAAGTAGCAAAGTCTTTTGTGGGGAGAGTTAAGAAATCACAAGTTTTAAAACACCCCGTTTAAATAGACATGTAGAAAATCAACTAAGGCTGCATTTATCCATCGTGAGGCTTGTGTGAGCCAAAGTTCACGAGTGATGCCCACTAACACCAACATAAGTCACGCGTGAGGATAGATAAAAAAGGTTTACGATGGTGAGTGAGTTACATTTCGAGAAATATGTAGTTGTGGGCCCCTTCATACATATGTTTAATAAAAAAAACTTTCTCCACTACCATTTTATTTACCTATAAATACCCCTTAAACTCTTAAAAATTTGTAAACTCACACCCCATGTCATGGTTCCTCTCACCGAGGGACGGGAAAAAAGGTTCATGGTTGACGGGAAAAGGCCCCATCCACCAACTTCCTCATCATTTTCTTCATCCCAATCTCAATCTCAAAATCAAGAAGATAATGATCCGGTGAACAACTTCGAGCTCGAACCAATTGAATATTGCAATCAACTTCCACCCATTCCCGGTGCCTCAGAAGAGTTCAAGCAAACCAAGGGAATGTTCAAGTGTCTCGGTCATTTCCTTTCCAACTTTGGCAAGAAGAAGAAGTAAGGTGCATTAAGTCGGTGAAATTGTTTCAAACTTGTGTTTGGATAAGAACAATTTGGTACTACTTTGCTTTGAACTATATTTGTTTTATGCTTGCGAATTTCGAATATATGCATATTTGTTTGTAAACTCGAATAGTTATGTTTGTAGCAAGCTTATTAGACTTGTTGATGTTTTGGCTTTATCACAGATTAGTTTAGGGACCGTTTGGATTAGCTCGTAATTATAGGAACATGCCCTATTTTGTGACACCAATAGATATACACTAACTTTAGGAATGATTATAGATCACTATTAAGTGAAAGTGTAACAACTCACATTTTTCACATCTGTTACGTCAATAAATATTCAACTATTTATTTTAAACTTCTACGCGTTTGCTTTTAATTTTAATCGTTAAGTTAAAATCGCTTAAACTAAAAATCAACAATCAACGTAAACGGATACCAAATAAATTAAAGTTTACGTCAAGAAAGCAATATATTATTTTTACGAAAGTAATAATCAACTTATTATATTTTATTTTTATTGGTTACGTAAAGTGGTTACGGTTCGCAATTAAATACATTTAGGCATACTCGGAAACACCAATACCTATCTATACTCAACCAAATACCCACAATTATACCCAATACTAAAAAATTATATAATTTTTCATACATATACATACATATCCGGTTCTAGCATAGAAAATACATAGGAAAATAATATCTAGACTTCCATTTTTAAATCAAACATGTGCTAAATCAATTTCCAAGCAACCTTTCTTACAAATACCAACTTTCTCACACCAACCCATACTTTCTTACACAAAACCTCATCCGTCCCCATCCCTAGTCATTCAAGCCCTAAACCATGGTTAAGTTAGCTAGATATTTCTATTATAAAAGGCACACTATTGGAAGTAAACTTCACACTTCATTCACTTACCATTTCAATAGCAAAATATCACACAAACACTCTCTTTGTCTCACCTTAGCTCACGACTTGAACAAACACCCCTAAAAAATCCATACAAAATTTATTTATCAAGTATACAAGTGTTCTAGCAACGTATTTAAGGTATTACAAGAATGTTTGAAGGTTTAGCTTAGAGTTTAAAAGGGTTAAGTAAGCAAGGATCAAGATTAGGGTTTCTTTAGATTTAGGGTTTTCTAAGTCTTGGAAGCTTGGGTTTATTATCTAAACTAGGTTTAGATCTTGTATTTCTTTATCCTACAGCATACTAAGGTTATCTAAAAATCTTAATCTCTTTACATTTATGATTATATATATATATAGTGTTTATATAGTGAATCACCATCTAAGAAACATATTAACAAGTAAAATAGATTTTTACACTTGTTCATGGGTTGATGAACTTTGTTATATGTTATATGGATGTTAAATACATGTTGTAATAGAAGTATAAGTATCATACAAGTGTTGGTTTACCTATAAAAAGTATATATAAACTAGTTACCTAAAAAGTGTACTTATTAAAGATTATGAACAAATGAGTATGTAAACTTGTTGAATCTTGTTATCATGGACAATATTTGGACAAATAATGGACAAAGGACCTTAAATATGTAAGACATGTGGTATAATTTGTTTTAAAGGACTTGTAGTAAATTATCTAAGCTAAAAAGTTATAAAAACTAGTTTAAACACATTTTGACAAAAAGATCAAAGGGGTCTGATTGAATTCAAAAGATAAAGTATTTATTTTATTTTTTTATAAAATACTACATATTACAAGGATCATAGGCATGTAGAGAACTCGAAAAAACGATTTATAACGAATGAGATACGTCATTTGCAAGTTATACGATAATAAAGCTTTTATAAAAGGAATTTTATAAAAACTTATTTCAAACCACTTCTGATATAAAAGATTGGTTATTTTTCTCAGTTAGTACATATTTTTAGGATTCCAAAACATTAAGAATCATAATTTTTGGATCAATAACGAAGGAGTTATGAATTTCGCAAGTTTACGATAATTAAAGTTTATATAAATAATTTTATAAACTATGAAAAGTAAAAAAAATCACTATTCATCTCAGATATATTTTGAAAAAAAATGTATTAGTTAGATTAAACTTTTAATTACGAAGACGTGCTCGAAAGAATCACTAAAATCAGAGCTAAAACGAATAAGATACGACTTTTACGAGTTTTACGTTATTTATACAAATAAATTTATAAAAGTGTATGAACAGTAAAAAGCACTGTTAACCAGTAGGTTGAAAATATGAAAATGTAATATTTTGATATCTTGTCTTAATACGAAAGCGTGGACATAAAAAACGTACGAAACAGACTTAAAACGAGAAAGTTACGCCGTTTTTACTAAAGAGATATTTATAAATGTTTTTACTTTATAAATATGATTTCACAAACACAATTAGATGGTGATGTAGCTATATAGAATTATACATGGTCTTAGTTATTCAAATTACTTAGTACTCATACGACCTATACGAACTTTTGGGGCGAGAACATGCTTGTTACCAACTTCATTTACATGATGGGTTTGAATTTATTACATGTGCATTTACAATTCGTTTTACAAACTGGTCTACATACTCAATTGCTTATTTTGGAACGAAATACATTGCTTGTTTCACTTTATTTTTGAAAACAAGGACATTACTTTACTTTATCCAAATGATTACGGATTAGCTTAAGCGGATTGAACTGTGAATTACTTGGAAGGTAAGCGCAAATGTTATGAAATAGATCTATTCGGGTGTGACAGCCCCGTTCGGGTAATTAGCTATCACCGGGCAAACAAACGTTATAGCATGTCGGAGCACAAAAATTATACGAACACGAACACTTATGGTGCCTTGAATAAAGTGGCATATATATGAGTCTACGCAGCAGTTTTGTGAACTTAGAGTAATCGTAATCATTGTTTTATACACACTTGAAATTCTACACTGCCTTGAATAAAGTGGCAATACATACTTGAACAATGGTGGTCTAACTATACTTTTACTTTTGTGACTATTTGGGGATTGAAATGGTCATGCATACTTTACAACTCTTTGATTTACAACATTACTACATACGTTTTAGTGAACATTTAAGGATTGAAACGGTCATACATACTTTACAAAACTCTGGTTCAACATTTACACTTAAAAAAACCTATGAACTCACCAACTTTATGTTGACACTTTTTAAGCATGTTTTTCTCAGGTTAATTAGATGCTTGGCTTATGTGATGTGCATTGGAGTCTAAATAATTCAAGATTTCTTTTCAAACGACACATTTAGAGGTCGTTCTCTCATGACTTGTGCAATGGTATTATGAAGTAACACTTCCGGAAACATATTCCGCTGCGACCTATTTTTGGAGGTGTTACAACCAAGGTTATAAAGAACTAGGTTGAATTTTACCTAGACTATAACCGTTTTACAAACATTGCATCATACAAAAGGGTTTTAACGGGACATACACACATTGTTTGTTGCATTAGTTGGTTATACTAGATGCTTACATGATTCATATACGTGTTCATATTATAGTATGGACTCCAAGCCTTTAGCCTTGATTACCTGAGATAAAACATGCTAAAAAGTCAACGAAACATTGAGTGAATTCATAGGTTTTATAAGTGACAAAGAGTTGAACACAAGCATTATAATATTCATAAGCATCATATAGACTTGTGGGCCAGACAAGCTATTAACCAACAGTTGCATTGAGCTCGTGCCACCGATCCCATTCCGCAAAATTTAGATAATCATAATCATATACCAACAATATTCATCATTGCCCCTATGGTTAGGTATTACGTCATATACCTACTAAAAATCTCTACATAATAGGTCCGTACATTGGGACTGCTCACAATCAGATCTAAAGCCCAAAAACCAAACCGGGCTGTTTA
>BQNB010022536.1:0-59359 GCA_026074375.1 Tanacetum coccineum | reverse complement strand
TCTTGGGATCTATGGCTTGTGAACCACGGTTCACCCTTACAAGCCCTCTAACCCAACTAATCAAATCTTGTGCTTTTGAGTTATCATCGTCTGGATACTCATCGCCGATGGGCTTTTTCCCTGTAATTAGTTCAAGAAGAATCACACCAAATGCATAAACATCGGATTTTGGAGTGACCACGTCATCTGGCGGGGCATATCCAGGTGACCCACGAACCGTATCTTCAGTGGTGCCATTACCAAAGATCTTTGAGAGCCCAAAGTCGGATAATCTTGGTTCAAGATTATAGTCAAGATAAACACTACTCGCCTTAACGTCTCTATGAATGATCGGTGGTGAGCACCCGTGGTGTAGAAATGCCAATGCACGAGCGGTACCTAGCGCTATCTTGTGTCTGAACTGCCATGTAATCAACAAAGCTTCAGAGCCCACATTTTGAATCCCGTTTTCATCATTTTCTTCCCATGTATCAGTACTCCAATCTTCATTGACTTGAACTCCAAGAGGAAGATCATACAACAAATTATGCAAATTCCCATTTTCCATATAATCATATATCGCGATTCTTTGTTCCCCCGCTAAGCAGTAACCCATCAATGGAACAAGATTTGGGTGTTTGATCCTGCCAAGATACTCGAGCTCACTTGCAGCCTCTTGGTCAGTCATGGTGGAACCATGGACCAAGACCTTAATTGCGACATGAACTTCACCAGCCAAAAAGCCCCTATAAACTGGCCCAAACCGCCCGTCAGCCAAAAGGGTATCCCTGTCGAAGTTTGAAGTAGCTGATAAAAGATCCGAGAAAGTGAAATTCAACAACGGCTTCTCAAATATCACTACAGGCACTAAAGATGCAACCTTTACATCTGCAACCCAAGTGGTTGAATCCGTTTTGAATGAAAACGGGCCAGAAATGGTACGTTCTTCAATATAAGACTCTTGTTTAGCATCCCATAATCGGGTTTTTCTTCGACAAGTGAATGCAAAAAGTAGCAAAGCTACAAGCAAGCAGATTAAAGTGATGGCTAAGCCCAAAGCAAGCTTAAGTCCTCTATGTTTATGCACTTTTCTCTTGAAAAGAGTCGGGTTTGCAGCGAACGGGCAACTTTTTGTTGTACCAATGAATGCGGATTTAAAGGTTTCAAGCGATAACTCAGAATCACACAGGGTTAAATTGTTGTATGAAAAATTGAATCTTTCCATCCATGGAAGCTTTTGTAATAGAGACAAGGGTATGTCACCAGTTAAGTTATTACTCGAAAGATCAAGATTTTGGAGTGTTCTGAAGCTTAAATGTGGGACTTTTCCAGTAAGATGATTCTTCGACAAATCAAGTGTTTTCAAACGAGTTAAACTCGAAATCTTTTGAGCAATTCGACCAATCATATTGGTTTTCGATAAGTTAAGGTACTCTAAACTATGAAGTTCATCAATGTGGATGAAACTTTGTTTGGAAAACCGATTGTTGGCAAGGTTAAGGTGTTTAAGATTATGAGCTCGACTCAAATTACTAAAAAACATACCACTAATCTCATTATCAGATAAATCGAGATGAATGAAACGAGACCAATCAAGGGAAGAACTGTAATTTACCCGAGATATATGACCATCAAACTTATTACTCCTCAAGTCAACCACTTCCAATGACCCTTGAAATATTTCAACAACAGAACCTTTAAAAAGGTTCTTGGAAACATTCAAATATTTCAAAGAAACCATCTTTATAAACTCGGAACCCCTTCCTTTAATCAAATTCCCACCAAGATTCAAGCTTTTTAACTTAGGAAATGAAGTGTCAAAACCTTTAGGAAGATAACCATGAAAACTATTCATAGAAAGGTCAAGTGAAGTCAAAGAGTGGCAATGTACTAATCCTAATGGGATTCCTGAACCAAATCGATTTCGATTCAAGTTAAGAACTTGCAAACTAACAAGAGAGCTAAATACATCAGGAAGACTTCCACTAAAATTATTCATAGAAAGATCAAGCTTTTCTAGTGACCCAAAGTTACCAATATTAGTGGGAAGACTAGCCGAAAACTTGTTATTAGACAAATTTAGGCTTTTGAGTGAAGTTAAGCTCCAAAAATCAGCTGAAAAATCAGCTATTTCATTACTACTCAAATCAAGAAACTGAAGCTTTTTTATTTTGCCAATAGTATTATCAGGAATAGGTCCAATAAGTCCTAAACTAGGTGCAACTAGACCAATGACATTAAGCTGTTTAGCATCACAAAACACAAACTGCCATAAACAAACAGAAGATGAAAGATTATAAACATGATAAGAATTTGAAGAGTTTTTTATCATACCCATTTTCTCAAAAAACTGAGATATCAAGTACTCATCTGAATTGGGTATGAACTGATCATGCAGTTGACCAAGGTTTGACTTCAAGAAAAGTGCTAGAATCATGAAAAACAAAGCAAACTTCATTTTTCATAAAACTTTTTTATGACCCTTTATTTTTTATGATCTTAACTACAAAACCCTCCAAGCAACTACTACCTAACACTAAGAATCTACCACTATAAAGATTTTCTTGATATAGAAAAGGCTCATTTGCATGGAAAAAAATATAGAAAATTTGGAGGGTTTTTGCTGTAAAATGTTGGGAAATGTGAAAGTGAGATGGAGTTAATAAATGTGACAAGGGTTGGTGAAAATTTATCAAAAAAGGTGATGATGGTGTTAAATGATGTTATGATATTGTTGTGTGTGTATGTATCTGTGTATGCATGGTGGTTGAAATCATTTTGTTGAATGCTCAAGTTGGATATGTTTTTTTCATGATCATATTTGAAAGTAATTATGGATATGAATTCAACTTTTTGTAAAAGGTTAAAGAGACTTTGCATGACTATTGCAGTATTGCTTGTCAGATATTTCTCCTTTAGAGGGTAGGGTATGGTGGCTTAAGCCACAAAACAAAACGGGTCTTACAGGGCTGTCACATCAGCTTTTCACTCCCACTCAAAAATACCCCTTCACTCATAACACATCTTCACCTCTTTACTTGGGTCTCACCACTAACTATTTTTTTTTCTTTCAATTTTTTTCACACAAATTAAAAATACAATACATAAAAAAAACATAAATTAAAATACGAAACATAAGAAAATTAAACGATAAGAAACATAAAAACATAAAATTACGAAACTAATCGTCTGCACCAGTATCTTCATATTTCTTCATTATTTCAGCTTGTTGCCTTTCAATGAAGGCTCGTTTATGAGGCGGTAAGTTCAAAGTATCGATCATGAGAAACTTCATCTCTTCACACTTCTTGATAGCTAAATCTTTTTCCCTCTGCACCTCGTACGCTCTTTCAGCAGCATCACATTTATGTCTATAATCTTGAGAAACAAGGGACGATACAGACTCCGATTGGCTTCCCCCGGTGCTCCCCGACGTTTCAACCGATTTTTGTTTTTTCACAGCACGTTGTTTGCCGGCGGGACGCTCTCTTTTATCCGGACCAAACACCTCTTGGAGATTATCTCCATCAATCGGCTCCGCCGCATCCCATTTGGGGTACTCTTTCAAAATTTTCCACACGTGAGGGTATTGAAATTTTTTACCAACTCGCTCCAAGTACACCGTCTTCACAGTCTCGATCAAGTCAGCTTCATTTTCCCCGCTTTTACGATTTGCCTGTTTGTAATAAGCGTTAAACCGTTGGCAATCACCGTGCATTCGGGTCCATTTCCCCGTCAACATATTTTTGGTACGCGCCGGACCTGTTGTTCGGTCGTGGAAATCTTCAAAAATCTTGTTCCAATAGATTTCATCCCGTTGGTCTTTTCCGATATTCGCGTCCTGCGAGTGCTCGATCCAAGCCTCGGCTAGCAAGATTTCTTCTTTGTTATTCCAACGGATATTGAGTCGCCTTGTTTCCATATCTTCATTTTCATCGCCCTCGTCCAATTCGATAACTGGTTGTTTCCCCGTCCTTTTTTGTTTTCGCTTAGGTTCACGGGGTTCTTGGGCTTGGGGTATTTTGAATTGTGGTTGTGATGAGTGTTGTGGAAAACTTTGTGGTTGTGATGATTGTTGTGAAAAAAATGGCGGTTGTGATGATTGTTGTGGAAAAAAGTGTGGTTGCGTATTTCTTAGATTCGTGTAACCTTGGAACCCGTATTGTTGATTTTGATGATACGCCAATTGTGATTGATAAGCATGTTCGGGCGGTGACATTTGCGTTCCATAAGGGGGAAACGGTTGCGACGAGTTTGAGTGTTGGGAACTTGGGGTAGACGGATTCGATTGGTTTGGCGAAGATGAGTATTGGTTGGATTGGAGAAGATGGGTAAAAAAACCCGGGTTTTGTTCATTTGGTGGTTGAGACATTTTTTTTTGGAGAAGAAGATTATATGTTTAGAGTAATAATAATATTGTTGTAGAGAAGTGTGTGTTAAATTGGTAAAATGAGGTGTTATTTATAGGGAAAATGGGTATAAAAAAATAATTTTTTTAAATTTTGAAATGTATCCGTAGGTTTCAAACGGTTTAATATATTTGATTTTGTCTTCTAGTTTCGTCGTATGGATGGCGAAAGGTTGTGTTTTTGGCCGGTGGCGAGCTCGGTTGGTGTGGTGACGAGGGAAGTGACGAAGCCACGTAGAAAGTGACGAGCTCCCTCGCCACCATACCCCTCCCTCTTAGAACCATATTCTTTATATCTTGAAGAAGTAATAAAAACAAATTTTTTCTACCACAAGTGGACAACCAACTTTTAACCCTTATAAAACTTGTTTTTCTCTCTACTCTCACCCCCGTGACATATATAGTACTTTGTTGTACTACTATTTTACTATTTTTACTCTCTTCGATGCGTCATCTTCTTCGTGTCTTTTCTTTCAAAATTACAGATCTAGTTTTCCTGTACATAATACAACAATATATTTATTCAGTTGGTGAGGATTTATGTAACGTTTAGACGCAGTAAGACCAAATCACCAGATCTTATTCCGGTAAGAGGTTCTACATCTGACTAGCAACAAAAAAACAAACACGCCCGACGTCTGACTGAGTAAGATTCAGAGGCAATTCATACGTTTTTAGTGAAATCAAACACCACCTAAGTACATACATGGGTTTATGGCCTGTTACAACAAAGAAGAAGACAACTTTTGGTTATGTGCATTTTAAACCCTTTAGTTTATGGCTATTTGATACTTTGGTCTTAATACTTTGATTTTATTTTCAAATTAGTATGCAAAGGTTTACCAAGTTGACAATTTCACCCTCAAGTTTGATAAAGTCTTGTATGTTTTTGAATTTACAAACTGAAACTATCTTATATTCTTATGTATTGTTGAAAAATTAATTATCATTTGTGTTCCAATAATAATATTGATGTGATACGTTTTGACGGTTTGTATGATGTTTATGAAAATTTAACTAATAACAATCATCACTCCATTTATAAATTTTACATGTTTTTGAAATTGTTTCGTTTTCTAGAGGCGCGGTATATTTATGGTGGCACGGGGCCTTCAAAAACGACGGGACGGCCCTGGTAGCGCTGAGGTGGATAGTGAGGCTTAGTGACAACTACCACCAGCCTTACTTCTCAAATTTCTTATTCATGATTCGTTCTAAAATTATTACATGAATATTATTCTCTTCTAGTAAATGTTTGAAAGTTATCTAATAATAATTTAGAATTTATATAATTATCCAAACATGAAAGAAATAGGAGATGAAAATACGTACAACCAAGGATAAATAATATACGTTTTGTATTCTTTGAATAGGTTATGACGGACCCAACTAAACAATTTTAGCAACATTTACAAAAACTGGACTGCTTCATAGTTCATACAAACACAAAATGGACTTACGGGCTTGTTGGCAGGTCCAACACCCCCATTCCCCTATGCCCTCGGCCCCTTGATCGGTTCGGTTTTCCGGTTATTCGGTTTGGTTTGTTCAGTTAATTTTTTTTTGGTCAATCCGAAAACCGAACCGAACTAGAATTCAACCGAACCGAACCCGAATTTAGTTCGTTTTCGGGTTGACCCGAATTAGACCATTTATTTAATAAAAAAAGTACATAAATTTTTAGCAAAAAAAATTATTTCAAGCATAAAAAGTCTTTTTTTTATATTAGAATAAAATTTAATTGATCTTTATATATATAAAAAATATATATTTATATATATTCGGTTTTCCGTTCGGTTTTCAGTTCACACTGTCAAACTCATATCAACCCGAGAACCGATTCTAGTTCGGTTCCATTTTGGCAAATTCGGTTCGGTTATTGGTTCGGTTCGGTTCAGTTTCGGTTTCCTTAGCCCCTTGTTACCAACCTTGATGATTACCAAGATGTTAAAACAATATAAATCATATCATAGTATGATACAAGTTTTGATATAAGTTGGATTTAAGCCTTAGTTAGAGAGAGGTTGAGAAGCTAAGATTTAAGTAAAGTAGGAAATAGTTTCGCATATAGCATTTGACGCTCCTCGAATTTGCTACATGATTCTCGTTGAAGTTCAAAAAGTTTAAAGTAATATAATCTCAAAACAAACAATTAGTGCACTTTGAGTTAAGCCTTTGGATCTTCATGGTTATGATATCTTTTTCATATGTTTGGGTACGTAACGCAAGTAACTCCTCCCTTAACACTATTGTATTTTAATATCCAACGAAGTACCTGAATCCCCACAACTGCATTCACAGATCCAGATTCCTCCTACACGGTGGATCCCTAAATTCTCCAAAAATGAACTCCTAGCCTCCACCTTTCCGCACACCTACAACGTATCGATCATTTGACCAATTACGAGAACATACTAGTTTTGTAGCCACAGCTTAACTCCAAAAGATCGGAATCAGATTTGACACAACTTGTACAACAAATTTACGGCATTGTATCACTAAATGTTGTACTTTAAAAAACTGTTAACAATAGACATTTCTAAAAAGCAAACCTATGAGTCAAAAGCTGGCCCGTTTGAAACAATTCAGATACATAAAACGATCACCTGATGAGTAGCCTCCTGTGAAAAAACTAAAAGGGAAGTCATTAAGCAGCTCCACAGAACACATTTGTCGTTTTAGCCTTCCACATTCTTCTTTATGAACACTCCAATGCGATATCTTAAAAAAATTAAGATAACCACATACTGAACTAGTCATACACGTATACTGAACAAAATTTTAAGCATGCATACTAATGAAACAGTGAGTCAATTCCCAAAATAAACTTGTTTTTTGAAACTTGGACAACACTATGCTTGTTAGGTATGTTATTATCATTCTATGATTATCATTTAATTAAAAAACTTCGTTCCAAATATATTTTCGAAAATGCTATTCTTTTTCCTTTTATTACCATGGGTCTAGTTGAGTCTCCCAACGGTTCTAGATGTGTCTCACTTAATATTATAGATGAGTTTTCCAATGTGTCTAGCAGGTCAAGAAGTTTTTTTTGTTTATACGTTTTCATCTTACATCTTCAAACGTTTTCATCCGTTTTTATACGTTTTGTTACGCTTTTATACGTTTGACGTTATGATACGTTTTTATCCGTTTTATACATTTTTGAACGTTTTTATACGTTTTAGTACATTTTCATATATTTTTGCACGTTCTCGTACGGTTGCTGGACACTTTCATACGTTTTCATCCTTTATAATACGTTTTAAATAGTTTTTATACGTCTTCATACGCTTTTGTACGTTTTCATTTGTTTTTCTACTTTGTATACGTTTTTGTACGTTTTTTAATTTTGTATACACTTTCTTAATCTTTCGTCCGTTCTTGTACGTTTTCTTACATTCTAATACGTTTTTATGCGGGGTTTTTTCACGTTTTTGGATGTTATTATACGTTTTCATCATACAATAACGTAAAAAACGTACAAAATATATTTAAAAATAAAAAATGTACAAAAAGGTACACAAACTTATAACAAAGTACAAAAACATAAAAGAAGAATAAAACGTACAAAAACATATAAAAACGTACACAAACGTAAAAAAACAAAGAATGAAAACGTTTAAAAACGTAAAAATACACATAATAAACATACACGAACGAACAAAATGTATAAAAACAAACGAAAACGTATAGAAACGTTCAAAAACGAAGAAACCGTATGAAAGCTGACGTAAACGTAAAAAACAAAAAAATGGACAAAAACGAAAGAAAAGTACGAAAACGTACGAAACAGATGAAAACGTACAAAAACGGAGAAAAACGAACGAAAACGAAAGAAAATGTATGAAAACGTATAAAAACGTACAAGACGCATGAAAATGTACGAAAATGAACAAAAACGAATTAAAACGGTTAACTAATCAATTTGGTTAGTATATAGAGCATCTATTTTTAGTAAAAAAACATAGATTGGGAACACAATCTAAAAGCAATCACTTACCCAATTTCAAAAACAAGCATATTGTAGGAAAAAACTCTGGAAGAGACGTCGGGTGTAAAAGCGTGTTTACGGAGAGAGATGAGAAACTTAATACTCTTCTATGTGTGCGCTCCAATGTGCTATACTAAGCAAAATTAGCAACACACATTACAGTAACACTTTCTGCTTAGATAGACAGCTTATGGCTTATTTGGTTTTGGGCTTATGTTTCATAAGCTCCTTTTTTGAGGCTTATTTTGAAACTTTTTGGCTTATATAAGTTTATTATGACATAATAAACTTATATAAGCCAAAAAATTTCAAGTAAGTTACAAAAAGTGAACTTATGAAACATAAGCCATAAGCCGCTTATATAAGCCGAAACAAATACTCCCTGACTAATATTAGTAAATAAGTTTATTCGGTATGGCAAAAACCGTCTTCACAACATACTAAAAAAATCACGACTCTAGTTGTAAAATGACAGACAACACAATTAGTAACTCTATATAAATTCTTCTTAGGCTGTGCTTGGCAACGAGTTTTTTGGAGCGTTTAGAATATAATGCTGGGGATAATACCAAAAAAAATGTATCTAAGTTGTCCATTTTTTGTTATATGTAGCCTTCTTTTTGTGTGTATTTTGTAACCATTCCACCCTTACGTTTTTTAACCACCTTGTTAACATAAAAAGGTAAAATGGTCATTGTACATAAACAAAATAGACACAAACGTCGAAATTTGAAAAGTTTGTGTTTTAATAGCGAAACCAGGGACGGACGTAGGGAGTTCATGGGGGTTCACGGGAACCCGATGGATGTTTGTCGCGTAATGTATTTTTTTTTTAATACTCGATTTTCTAAATAAACCCGGTCCATAATTTTGTGTCACGTAAATATTAATTAATCTGAAATTTTAGGTATCCGTATATTTATAACTTTTATCCGAAATTATAGAATTGAAAAAACTTAGCTAAAATAATGAGTCTAACGTAACAATCCATCCGAGACTTCATGCATTCTTTATCCATTGCTTGAATCACGTGAGTTGTCATTGCAAAAAATGGGTGTGTGCCAATAACCCACATCAGATTTAGTATTTTCATTAAACTTATTCTCGAGGCCATGTACATATCTATCTGATAGCTTCAAACCTAATAAGTGCTAATGAAACAGGAACCATATTATAAACCGAAACTTATCTTAGAAAAAAATGAAACTTTTTAAACCAAACTCTAAAAAATTTGGATATTACTCACCCATCATTTTTGGCATTTGACGATCCATGAAACAAGCATCAAAACAATGAGGCGGTCTAAGCTTGTCTAATGCAGCTTTCCCGTTAACTACACATGTAACCATAGTTTCATATTTCTTCAAGGCACCTTAAATGACTCGTTTTTTTACAACATTATCATCCACCACCAATATTTTCTTATCACGAAGTAAAGTTTCAAGAGTTGGTGCCTTTCTTGTTACTCGTGTCTTATCTTTGATTATAATCTAAGAGACTTTATTAGAACATCACTCACCAAATTAGTCGTTTTGAGCTCGTTGTGTTTACTTGGGTGAATAGCCGGTAGAAATACTTTCGGTTTGAGTTTTTTTAAAGTATGAAAATCACAAACTTCTTCGTCTCTAGGGATCATGTCAAAATGAGCTGCAGGGTAACATACCAATAATTATTCGTTAATGTACAAAACAATTTCTATAATAAAGTGTATTTTCATAAAGAGTAATGATATTTAGACCTACAACACATGCCTAAATACATGCATTTTGCATAAATCACTTGTACATTTATATTATTCATTTTCTCTCTCTAAATTCCATCAATCATTTTTTAAAATCAACCAATCAAATAATTAGGTACATATTTGTAGGCATGATTAGTAGGCACACAAATCATTTTTCTTTCATAAATAACAATCAGTTTTTCATTTGTTATGTTTGTCGCATAATGTAATGTAAAAATTCTTGATTTTGTCAAAATGAACCTATCCTAAAATTTTGTGTCACATAAATCTTACTTAATTCAAAGTTTTGAGTATTCGTATATTTAAATTTTTTAACCAATTTCGGATATTTGAATTGAAAAAACGTAACTAAAAGAATGAGTTTAACATAAAACCGTCATTGCAAATTTCGGATATCCAAATTTTGAAAATTTGAATTGAATAGCCAGTAGAAATACTTTCGGTTTGAGTTCTTTTAGGTTCCAAATGCAACAGGCTGGCTTGGTGAGTGAAGACAACTTCCATTTGCCTTTGCTTTTAGTTTATAAATTAGCTTACTGAAACTATCTAATTAATTCTCAAAGGAAAAACAATATTAGGCGACCCATGTACTTTGATCATGATGGGTCGTGACGTCATTTTTATTCAGATATTAGTTCTCTACGTACTCCCTTCTCATCTTTCCAAACTTAGCTTTTGCTCAACTCCAAAAGAATTACTATGCAAACATGTGCCCAGATGTGGAAACTATTGTGGAGAATGCGGTCGCTGCAAAGGTTAAACTACAACCTAAAAGTATCCCAGCAACTCGTTTATTCTTCCATGACTGTTTTGTTCAAGTAATTTGATGACGTATGATATGGACACCAAGCTCATTGGGCTTAGTTCATAATACACGCATATGGGCCCAGGCCCAATACAACAAATAGCCGGACCACTAAGTCCGACAGGGGTCACGCTCCGGATATGCCAAAGACGCACGTGAGTATCTCTAAATCCGCACCCGTTGCATTTCCGCGGACAAACGCTGACCGCGGAAGGATACTCACGTCCGCACACACGATTACACATGGACCCTTGCCCGACAAGGGACCCACTTCGGCCACTAACAGTCACAAGCGAAATACTAGAAAACTCTAGTATTGGGCTTGCCTATAAATAGGGGTCATTTCTCACCCCATAAAGAAGTACATTCTGTCTAATCACTATTACACATGCTCTGACATTTCTCTGACAAACATGTATACTTACTCTCAAGTCGGAGCTTAATTGTGGGGTCCGCCCCACAATAAGGCTAACGGTTTACTCTCGTTTGTGCAGATCGCCCCTTTATCACTTGGATTAGTACAAAATATATATCAAAACTTGCTTGCCGACCTAGCCCATCAAGTGACACAGACTCATATTCACCCCTACACGCTTTTTGTGCTAACAAGTTAGCGCCATCCGTGGGACCTAAACATAACTGCGTTCCTCAAAAATACTCACCATGAGCAACCACGAACAGCCTACCCCTAGCCATCCCAAGTCCGATGTGCGGAATACGGTAGGGAAAGATAAACAAACCCCCTAGGGCTCTGCGAGAACTACATCCGCTGTAGATCTCGAAGAATTCTGCGAAAAGCACTATGAGAAACTGCTACCAATCATGGCATATAAGTATGAGTATGAACGAAGAAAGAAAGAAAAGTTGGAGGAAGTGAAAGCGCGGCTTGACTTTGGCAAGGCCCGAAAGAAGAGCACTAAGGCGCAGGAATGAGCATATTCTGAATCTAGGAAAAAGACAAAGAAGTTCTCGCAGCCCGCGCTACAGTCCTAGCGTCTTTACAAGGTTAAGGCGTGAAAGGTCAAGATCACCGCGACATGACCACAAGAGCAAGGCAAGAAGAGAAAGTACCGTATTCAAGAGACTTGGAAGCAGAGGACGGAGTGCGTCCGCGCACTCCGATAGCCATCAGGAAAGCTCAAGGTATACGGAAAATCACTATGAAAGCGAAGATAGTGAAGGAGGACACTGGAAGTCTAAATCACGAAGGCAGAAGTCTAGTGTCGAAGATGACGATCTCTCCCAACCTTGGGTATGTCGAGACCGATCCGTTCATGTCTCGGATCCGTCACTTTGACTTCTCAAAAACACGAATGCCCAGTCATGTAAAAACATACAACGGAAGTGAAGATCCTAAAGATCACTTAAAAATCTTCCAGGCAGCAACAAAAACGGAAAGGTGGGCCATGCCAACATGGTGTCATATGTTCAACTCCACACTGACCGGGAACGCTCGGGTGTGGTTTGACGATGTTTCTCCAGAATCTATAGACAGTTACAATGACCCGAGAGAAGCATTCCTAAAAAATTACCTCCAACAGAAAAAGTGCATCAGAGACCCCATAGTGCTCCATAACATCAAGCAAAGAGACGGAGAGTCCACAGAAGACTTCATACAAAGGTATAAGTCAGAAAGTGGGAATGTTAAAGGAGCACCGGAATGTATGAGAATCTCCGGATTCGTGCACGGAATCACTAATCCTGAACTTATCAAAAGATTTCATGAGAAAATTCCAAAAACAGTAGATGAAATGATGCAGGTAGCCACATCTTTCTTTCAATGGCAAGAGGCGGCCTCAAATCAGGAAAGGAAAAAAGCCCCTCCGGCCTGAAAACACCAGGAATGGGGTCAGAGGCAGAATTTCAAAAAAGGGAAAGGCTTCCGCAGCCAACATAAGCAAGATAAGAGGCCGGATAGGTTTACCCTTCTCACAAAAACCCCAAGGGAGATTCTGGCCTTGGAAAAAGGAAAGTTTAAAACCCCACCTCCAATGACAACCCTGGTTAAAAAATGGAACGCAAACAAATTTTGCGAATTCCATGGAGAAGTAGGGCATAATACAGATGAATGCAACCATCTAAGAAGACAAATTGAGGATATGCTCAAAGCCGGGAAGCTGTCGCATATAATCAAGGAGCTAAAGCAAAATAGCGCGAAAGACCAGAAAAAGAAAGGCGAAACTTCCGGAAAAGAGAAACCTCAAGCGATTCTAATGATCCAGTCATGGCAAAAGATAGTGAGGCAAAAGATATCCCAAAGCTTCTCACCCAATCTCGAAATTTCATTCCCGTCTTTAGGAGACAATGAAGGAGCGGAAGGTCCCCTGATAATAGAAGCGGAGATCGGAGGCCACCAAGTGCACCGCATGTGCGTCGATGGAGGGTCATCCTTTGAGATACTCTACGAGCACTGCTTTAATCGGCTCCGCCCGGAAATAAGAAATCAAATGATCCCAGCCACAACCTCGCTAATAGGGTTCAGCGGCGAAATAAAATGGCCATTGGGACAAATAACACTTTTGGTAAAAATCAGGGATGACGAACACTCAACGTCAACATGGATGGATTTCATGATAGTAAGATCAACATCTCCATATAACGGAATCATTGGAAGACCAGGGCTACGGAAAATACATGCGGTCCCATCAACAACGCACGGAATGATAAAATTTCCAGTCACGGGAGGAATACTTACGCTAAGGAGCAGTAAAATCATTCCAATCGAATGTGCGATGGTCTCCGGACCAGAAGACCAACCCCTCCCAGTCAACAAAGTAAAAGAAGAAAGGGTTAAACTGGCAATCAATCCAGAACACCCAAAGCAAACAGTGATGATCGGTTCTAACCTTACGGAGAAAGCCAGAGTTAAGGTGTGTAACCTACTTCAGCGGAGCTTAGACGTATTTTCTTGGACCCCAGCGGATATGACAGGCGTCCCAAGGCATATAGCGGAACATAGGCTGAATGTACGAGAAGGTTGCCAGCCGATTAGGCAGAAGAAAAGAGGCCAGGCGGCAGAAAGAAACATAGCAATCAATGACGAAGTCAGTAAGCTGGTGGCAGCCGGGATCATGAGGGAAGTTCATTACCACGATTGGCTTTCCAACCCAGTAATGGTAAAGAAACATGACGACAGCTGGAGAATGTGTGTCGACTTTAAAGACCTCAATAAAGCATGTCCCAAGGACGGGTACCCCTTGCCAGAGATAGACTGGAAGGTTGAATCCCTATGTGGATTTCCCTTCAAATGCTTTCTGGACGCATACACGGGGTACCACCAAATACAGATGGCAGAGGAAGACGAAGAAAAAACCGCGTTCATCACAAACCAAGGTATTTTTTGCTACACAAAAATGCCTTTCGGTCTAAGAAACGCCGGTGCAACCTACCAACGATTAGTGGACAAGGCATTCCACGGACAAATTGGTAGAAACCTCGAGGTATATGTGGACGATCTAGTCATCAAAAGTCGCACGGAGGATGAAATTGTCCGCGACATAGAAGAAACATTTAAAACTCTTAGAAAAATCAACATGAAACTAAACCCAAAGAAGTGCACCTTCGGAGTTGAAGAAGGAATGTTCTTAGGATACCAGGTCAATACTAAAGGCATTAAGATATGCCCAGACAAGGTAGACGCCGTACTAAGCCTTCAATCACCAAAATGCCTGAAAGACGTGCAGAAACTAAATGGAAAGTTAGCAAGCTTAAACAGGTTTTTAGCAAAATCAACAGAAAAATCGTTACCATTTTTCAAAACTTTGAAAAAATGCACGAAGAAGAGTGATTTTCTATGGACAGAGGAAGCGGAAGCTGCATTTAGACAGATGAAGGAACACATAGCAAAGTTACCCATGCTCACCGCTCCAGAAGAACAAGAGGAACTCATCATCTACCTAGCAGCATCCAAGGAAGCGGTTAGTGATGTACTAATGACGGAAAGAGAAGCCAGGAAATGCCAATCTACTTTGTCAGCCGGGCGGTAAAGGGCCCAGAAGTAAACTACACCTCTATGGAAAAACTGGTGCTAACACTATTACATGCAAGCAAAAGGCTAAAAAGATACTTCCAAGCTCATCCAATCATAGTAGTAACGGATCAACCTATCAAAAACATACTATCAAACCCAGAAGTCGCTGGTAGGATGCAAAAGTGGAGCATACAACTAGGGGAATTTGGCATACATTATAGGCCAAGAGTATCTATTAAAGGACAAGTGCTAGCCGATTTTATCGTGGAAAGACCAGAAAAAGAAGGCTAGGACGATTCCACAAAGGAAGAAGAACCGCTCCCGGTACAGTGGACCTTGTTCACGGACGGGTCATCTTGTGTTGATGGATGTGGAGCAGGAGTGATACTCACGGATCCGGAAGGGGCAGAGTTCACGTACGCTTTACGATTTCAGTTTGAAGCAACTAAAAATGAAGCAGAATACGAAGCTTTGATAGCAGGATTGCGGATAGCGGAAAAAAATGGGCGTCCAAAATCTCTAAGTAAATGTAGACTCAAAACTGGTAGCAAACCAAGTAAATGGGACTTACACCGCAAAAGAAATAGACATGATCAAATACTTAGAGAAGGTAAAAAAACACTGGCTAGTACTTTTCAGACGTTTTCAATAAAGCAAGTTCCAAGAAGCAAAAACAAAAAAGCGGATGCATTAAGCAAAATAGCATCTACCAGCTTCACACATCTCAGCAAACAGGTGTTAGTAGAAGAATTAAAAGAAAAATCCGTAAATGAGATCGAAGTGCTCACCGTGGTGGAGGAAGAAGGGGATTCCTGGATGACTCCGATTCATGAATACCTCACGGATGAAACTTTACCAGCGGAAAGAAAGAATTCAAGAGCGATAAAAAGAAAGTCATAACGTTTCGCCATCATCAACGGAACGTTGTACAAAAAATCCTTTCTAGGCCCATAGCTTCGATGTGTAGGACCTTCACAAGCAAACTACGTCTTACGAGAAATACATGAGGGCTCATGTAGCATGCATGTGGGCACACGATCCGTCGTTGCCAAAGCTCTAAGGATTGGGTATTACTGGCCGGCAATGCATAAGGACGCGAGGGCACTTATAAAAGCATGCCAGGAGTGCCAAGTGCACAAACCTGTTCCAAGAAATCTGCAGGAAAATTTGATTCCGGTCACATCTTCATAGCCATTTTATAAATAGGGCATCGACATAGCCGGATCTTTCCCGGAAGGACCTGGAAAAGTCAAATTTCTAATAGTGGCCATGGACTACTTTACTAAATGGATAGAAGCAAAACCAGTGGCAACTATCACAGGAAACCAAGTAAAAAAGTTTGTATGGGAAAACATCGTATGCAGATTTGGTCTTCCGGGAGAAATCATATCCGACAATGGGAAGCAATTCCGAGACAACCCATTCAAAGACTGGTGTGAAAAATTGTGTATTCAACAACATTTTGCCTCCGTAAAACATCCCCAGACAAACGGACTGGTAGAAAGAGCAAACCAGAGTTTGGGGGAGGGAATAAAAGCAAGGCTGGGCAAAGACAACAAGAACTGGATGGAAGAAATCTCTCATGTCCTTTGGGCACACCGAACCATGGTCAAATCCAGTAACGGAGACACTCCGTTCTCACTGACTTACGGAACGGAGGCTGTCATCCCAGCGGAGATCGGAATGCCCACATTCAGGACAGCAGAAGTAGACGTGGCCAAAAACGATGAAGCATTGAAAATCAACTTAGAGCTACTAGAAGAAAAGCGAGAGCAAGCAGCCATAAGAGAGGCAAAAAGCAAGAGACAAATGGAAAAATACTACAATGCCAAAGTTCGAAACACAAGCTTTAAGCCAGGAGACTTGGTATACCGTAACAACGAAGCAAGCCACGCAGAGGATACCGAAAAGCTAGGACCCAAGTGGGAAGGCCCATACGAAGTCACAGAAGCACTTGGGAAGGGATCGTACAGGCTAAAAGACCGCAACGGAAAAGAGCTTCCGCGGACCTGGAATGTTTGCAATCTTAAGAAGTGTTATATACACAAAATGTAAGCAGCTTACCCATACGGACTCCGTGATGGGAAGAGCATTTTTACTTTATTCCTTGTAATAACTTTTAAATATTGTGTAATATGTCTCTTAATTTCAATAAAAAAGTGAAGACTAGCTACCTTCACAAGTTATGCTTTGAAAAATTCTAATTTGTTACTTTGCAAAGTTATCTGTTATATGTGATTAAGCCGCGCACGCACGGAGCATGCCTCCAATAATGTTATTCCGCATAACAAAAAGGATGAGTAACCTACAAACAAAACTCAAAATGCATAAGAGGCATTGCAAGCCCGGCATTCAAACAAGCCTATTATAACATAGCATGTTAAAGAAAGCAAAAACTTTAATCATAGTATATCCGGATACAGATTATTATAAAAGCATCATTGTAATTAAAGACAACACGGATAAAAGTGTTTGAATATTTTGATTACAAAAAATCCGCAAAGAGGTCACACGCGACCGCGGAAGAACAAGCAAACAAACTCAAAGAACAACGTCTCTAGCTTCGTTCTCCAACTGAGAAAGCACAAGATCACCAACATCAACATCACCTTCAGTTGAGCCTCCAACCTTTCCCTCACCTTTGGGCCCCGGAATAACATCCTCCGGGACCGCACCCGCTAAGTTCGGGTTCTCATAATCCTCCACCAAGAGGAAAGGATCAGAATTGGGATGAATAACCACGGTGGACAAAGCCGTGGTAATAAGTGCCATAACTGGAGGCTCAGTAGAGGTCGCTGGGAGAATGGTTAAAGATTCAGCGGATAAGGGGTGATCTATGGAAACAAATACATCTTTCAGAAAAGGAAGACGCTCAGTAAGATTCCACTTCCATCTAGCCTGCACCCTCCTGTGACAAGTTTCCAAAGCAACAGACAACGCTTGACTCCCAATCACAACCTTATCTTGCTTATGATGCACGGGAACCATCAACTGACCTACATCAGGCTGAAGATCAGTCATCCCTAAGACCTTAGCCACGACATCATCCAAACAAAGAAGATCCATAACATCCCAAGCACTGGCATCCTTCTTAGCAGATAATTCTCAGAGATGCCGAAAAGTCTAAACCACGAAGATCACGGACAGTAGCATCATCCAAACGAAGAAGATCCATAACATCCCAAGTACTGGCATCCTTCTTAGCAGATAATTCCCGGAGAAGCGGAAAGTCTAAACCATGAAGATCACGGACAGTAGAATTAAAGTCAGCCTCCGCGGAGGGATTATAAGCTTCAAGGTCACTTAGACATCTTCCAGCTTGTCCATGTTCAATTCCAGCGGCCAGGCCCTCCTGCATCCCTTTCTCGATGGCACGGCCAAAAGCATTTCCAAGAGCCTCCATATACTCAGTAGAGTTGAGACATTTAGCCATTAGAAGATTCATGCCATGAGTCAACAACCATCTCCACCCCGCGATGGCGTTAATGAGGTGCGGATGAAAATTCTCCTGGAAATGCATACAACACCTGGTAAAGTCAGCATCAATCTTAGCCAATCTAGCTTCAAGATGTTTCATAAGGTTATCCTGTAATTCCTCTAGTTGTTTCATGCTTCCCTCATACGTCTCCAGCTTCTCACGGAGACCCGCAGATGAAGTTTCCAACTTATGCACCTAAAAAATATGTATATATATATATAAGAAAAGGAAAACACAAAAATATAAAGAGGAAAGTTAAGGATAGAAAAATATACATGATTCACAAGACTTTGGTTCTGAGACCTCAAAGAAGAAGAGGACGTTCCCAAGTCAGAAAGTTCACGGTCATTCTCAGCAATGATAGATTCGAGGCCTATCACTTTTAATTTCAGAGCACTATGCTCTTGCTCAAGAAGGTCGTTGTACTCCTTAACGGAAGCAACCTCGCCTCAGAGCGAACCCTTAATAGCCTCGAGACTAGAAACCCGAGTACAGAGTTGAGCCATCTCTATAAACACATCCTTCGCCTGCAACAACTGAGACCTTAACTCCTTAATCTCCTTGTCCTTCACTTGCAGCAAATTATTTTTCTCCACAGCAAGGGATTTCCACTTCCTTTTCTCCAAAATATTATACTCAGCACGCATTCTCACCTCAGAACTCAAACTCAAATTGCGTGCGGCAGACACATTAAACTCAGCAAATAACTGTTCATGCTCCATTCCGCGAACAGTTTTGAAGAAAGCGGGAGGAGTAAAATGATCAATCATATTAGCACATGACCGCCCATCGTTCAGCTCAAAACCTTTAGTCACAGACCACTCAGGAATATAAATCTCTTGCAAATCAACGTCCGCAGCCCCTCCCGCACGAATACTCCCAGCGACAAAATCACTGCCCGACCTCCCTGTAAAAAGGCTAAGAGTGCGATCCGTCTTATCAGATGAACTAGAACCAGCAAAAACGGACGGAGTCGGCACATCCTTATCCTTGCCAACGTCAACAGGAGTAGCGGTCGTAGTAGCAGCATTAGAAACAAAGGCCGTTACAGTGGTGGCCGCAGTCATCACCGGAGCGACAGACCTGACAAAGGAATCAACCTCAGGATCCGCAGATTTAGCACCTGAGTGATGAGAAGAATCGGATAGAACTACGAACCTCGCGGAGGGACCCACAGTTCGCAAAGAAGGACCAGTCACGGAATCAGTGTGATCTCCGCCCTCCTCCAAAGGTGAAGCTGTCACGGATGAAGTAATAAAAGGTAAGGTAGGAAGAGCTGGGACACCCTGTTCTACCATTAACCGAGAATCTTGAAGCAACCTATTAAGAACACTAGGAGATTTACCTCCAGCAGCGGAACCACCAGTTGTTCCATAATCAGCCCTCAATCTCTTGGGCGGATGAGAAGCGGCAGGAGTACTCTCACTTTCGCGGGTAACCCTCTTTTTCTTTGAGCGTTTAGGCCCGGATGCTTCAGTTTCGGCAACAATATTATCCGTGGTAGGCATGATCGGTTCAACATTACCATAACCGCCAACGGAGTCAATAGGAGTAGCGGTCGTGGTAGCAGCATTAGAAACAAAGGCCGTTACAGTGGTGGCTGTAGTCATCACCGGAGAGACAAAGTAATCAACTTCAGGATCCGCAGATTTAGCACCTGAGTGATGAGAAGAATCGGATAGAACTACGAACCTCGCGGAGGGACCCACAGTTCGCAAAGAAGGACCAGTCACGGAATCAGTGTGATCTCCGCCCTCCTCTAAAGGTGAAGCTGTCACGGATGAAGTAATAAAAAGGTAAGATAGGAAGAGCTGGGACACCCTGTTCTACCATTAACCGAGAATCTTGAAGCAACCTATTAAGAACACTAGGAGATTTACCTCCAACAGCGAAACCACCAGTTGTTCCATAATTAGCCCTCAATCTCTTGGGCGGATGAGAAGCGGCAGGAGCACTCTCACTTCCGCGGGTAACCCTCTTTTTTCCTTGAACGTTTAGGCCCGGATGCTTCAGTTTCAGCAACAACATTATCCGTGGTGGGCACGATTGGTTCAACATTACCATGATCGCTAACGGAAGCAACTTCCTGATCTCCACCACCGCTGCCACCTGCATCTTCAACAAACTCTCTTTCGATACTAGCCGACAAATCTCTAGAAGGGCGAGGAACCGAGGTTGGAAGTAGAGTCACGGTACGATGCTTAGCCACGGTCACGATAGGCCTCTCATTCTCAGTCCTTTCTCTCTCAACAATCCTCACCTTACGGGGGTTAGCGGTATACGGAAAAGACAACAGGAAAAAAGAGTAAATAAACAAGAAAAACAGAAAAAACAAAGACAAATAATCAACGTATATACGGAAAAGAACACCCACCCTCTCCGTTCTAATACTCAAATCGAGGGTAAGTATCTTTATTCAAAAGGTAAATTCGGCTTATTGCCAAACCATAAATAAATTCTTCCGGGAACCTAAGGAACGGAGAGGCTTGAGCAATAAGGGTATTAGCATGCTCCACATTATATTCAGATATGGTGGGAGCTCGATCTTTAACAATGTTTGTGCCCGAAAACCAACCAAACCGAGCATTAGCAGGAACTACAAACTCATCCACCCAGAAAAAGTGGTCATTCCAATTCTTCACAGAGTCCAAGTTCTTAGAATAACAAGCACGGACGTTCGGACGTTTGGTAAACCCAAACCAACCATTCTTATAATTGTGCATATAGAAATATCGGAACAGACCAACACTGGGATTGATATTACAAACGCGACACAGGATTTCAAAATGAGAAACCTTGGCAGACCCAAAAACAGACAATTGGGAGAACGGAATGCGGAAGTGAGTAAGAACAGACACAAAGAAGTTAGAGAATGGAATACGATAGTTGGCGTAATCAAAGAACCGGGTATACATTCCAACTTTACCAGTCGGCCTTTCATGCATAGTGGCATCGGAACTCGGCAATTGAGGATGAACTTCCTCCGGAACAAAATATTTTGCACAAATAGCGTCAAGGTGTTCTTGTGTAAGAACACATTTAATGGATGTGATACTACCCATAATAAAAGAGAAGCAAAGAGGTTAACCTGAATGTAAACGAAGTTCTAGAATAAGAGATGCTGTGCAAATAAGGAACCTTCAAGTTTATCAACAATGGTGGAAAAGTGAAAGAGGTGAAAAAAGAAAACAGTGAAGCACGAATCGACTATTTATACCCATGGTATATTCAATTCGGGTAAATGTCAGATGATGACACGTATCAACACACCTCCTTATCAACGGTGCAAAAAACAAAGTAAAAAGATAATGATAACAGCTGGATGTGGGGCCCAGGCGGTCAAATCACGCAGAAGATGAAAGGACACGAAGAACCCACGTAACCAACGACAAACTGCCAAAACGACACAAAAGACGCGAAACAAAATGGGAACAAAAGAAAAAATGCTCACGGAACTCTAGTCTAGTAACGCTCACCGCACGCTATAATTGTTACCGCGTATAATAAGCGAACTAGACTGGGGGGACTTGATGACGTATAATATGGACACCAAGCTCATTGGGCTTAGTTCATAATATACGCATATGGGCCCAGGCCCAATACAACAAATAGCCGGACTAATAAGCCTGACAAGGGTCACGCTCCGGATATTCCAAAGACGCACGTGAGTACCTTTAAAAGCCGCACCCGTTGCACCTCCGCGGACAAACACGGACTGCGGAAGGATACTCACGTCCGCAGACACGATTACACATGGACCCTTGCCCGACAAGGGACCCACTCCGGCTACTAACAGTCGCAAGCGAAATATTAGGAAACCCTAGTATTGGGCTTGCCTATAAATAGGGGTCATTTCACACCCTAAAGAGGTACATTCTGTCCTATCATTAGCGCACACACATACTCTGACATTCTCTTATTCTCAGACAAATATGTATACTTACTCTCACGCCGGAACTTAATCGCGGGGTCCGCCCTGTGGTAAAGCTAACGGTATACTCACATTTGTGCAGATCATCTCTTCATTACTTGAATTAGTACAAGATCAACATCATAGCCTACTCTCTGGCCCAACCCATTAAGCAATCCAGACTCATATTCACCCCTACAATCTTTTTGTACTAACATCTTCCAAGTAGTTTTCTAATTGAATATCGATGTCACAACACACTAAATTGTGTTCTAGCATGCATCCAAGTAGATGTTTCCTCGGCGGTTTGACTGGTTTCATCCTTTTTGCCATATATTTCTATTTAAAAGGTAATGTCAAGTTTTCACATTTAGCGTTTGACTAAAAGCGGATTTCATTAATTTTATTAACCAAGATTCGATGTTACCATAGATATAGCATATAATGGATTGACAAACATAACTTTGTAGTGCCTTTCATATTAAAATTTGTGTAACCATTAAAAACATGCTACCATACATATACATATATCATAATAGAGAATATATTAGCTGCAATTTTTTGTAGTTAATTGGATACAATTTTGTGCTATAAATTGTGAGTCATTGAGTCATTTTGTGGGTCCTTAAGTCCTTTCCGTAGGTCCATGTATTATTTCTTGTGTATTTTTTTTAAGGGATTGTAGCTAGTTGGCTACAAAAATCATAGCCAAGCTATCCCATCATAATATAATTGGATTGACAAAAATAACTATGTAGTGGCTTCAAAATGTAATTAGATTTGTGTTACCATTAAAAACACTTAAGTAGGGTTTAAAATTGAAGAATCGCGCATCCATTAATGCTGAAAATCAAATCTTATTTTAGCACAAACTCGAAGTAAAAAAGCCATTTGAACAAAAATAAATTGAGGAAATTCGCTTATGTTGTATTCCTACTTGTATGGGTAGTTTGGATTACGCGTAGCATATGATTACTGTTTGTCATAATGAGCCAAAGATATCTAGCAGGATTATAAATGGCTCTTCCGTACTAAACTCATCCACCTAATTATAACATCATAAGTTTCTTCCTACAACTCTTCACGTAATCAAATTTCTTTGAGTATATATATATACACTAAATCATAGTATTACATATACACCACAATACATCAATCAAAAGCCTACTTAAGATCTCACTACAATCCATGGGATCCATAACCTTAGTTTTACTTTCATTTTCATGTATTTGTGTCGCAATGCTAACCCTGGCACACCAAGGATCAAGCGCAACTCCAGATTTGAGTCACGACTCATCCAAAAGAGCGAGTGTTATAAACTGTCGATCTGCATTTTTAACAATGGGAGATTGTTATACCGAGGCTTCAAGAGCTTTTAGAACTGGTGAAGTTCGGATTTTTTTGGGGCCAAAGTGTTGCCAAGCTGCTCAAGAATTGAATTCATGGTGTTGGCCGAGTATGTTTGGTTACAATCCTTTTTACCCTGCGGTTCTTGATTTTTATTGTTCGAGGTTTCGCAATGGTCCACCAATCACTCGTGTTGGCACAGCTCGAACTCCTGAACCACTAGAAGCTGATCTTAACAAAGCAAGTGAAGATGTAAGCAATGATCATATCTTAGCGGCGTCGCCTGCTGATGAGGTGTAATCGATGGAACATGCGTTTATTTATCTATATATTGCATTAATAGTTATTTGACATTTGATTATGCAAATGTACTTCATGATGACGTATAACAATATTAATCAAAAGAGGCTAAAAATGCCACATTAATTTCGATGCTAACAATTTTGATGCTAACAGTCAAATACAACTTATTAACAAAGATCGTTATTCTTGATATTAATATGATAACAATTTTCTTACACGTACTGGAATACATATCAGATCATATAACAGACCAGATGCAACATCACAACCATACATATGATTTGATGTATGTGTGAAGATCTTGAGAAATATAATAACATGAAGTGATACATATTATAAAAATAATAGCAATACTCACATGTTTAGATTTAGTCTCAACTTCAACGAAAATAAAGAAAAAAAATTCAAATATAAAATTTTGTCATTCACCTTTATCGTATTGCCACCAATGTAGAAGATCTCGTCTCTTGATAATGATTTCAAGTTTCAGCCGTAAAAAAAACAAGTTTGTTTTGGAGCAAACTTCGTGCTGATAACGTGTTATGAAATGTAAAGAATAAGAGATAGATGAGGAAGGAGATGATTGTTATTGAGTAGTCTTCCAATGAGTACAATGTGTCCCTTATTTATAAGGGTATATAGAGTGTAACCCCTAGCTAATTAAGTACATATTCAAGGCTAATTAACATCTCATAAAGGTGAATAAACACACATCATTAATATATTTATAACACTCCTCCTTGGATATTCACCGTTTGCTATACGTCATAATCTGCCTCGTTAAAAACCTTATCAAGAAAAACCCAATGGGATAAAAACTTGATGAAGAAAAAGAGTGCAGTGCGCATAATGCTCCTCCTCAATTTAATGTATATATTTCAAGCATCGAATGCTAATCTTTTAAACGAGTTGCTCAAATACTTTTGTTGACATCAATTTTTTAATGAAGTCCACCAAATTGTTGATGTTAAGAATAAGTTCTGCAATAATGACAAAATATATGTGTAGCTTCCAACCCGATATCAAATGAATTGGTTGGAAAGTATGCAATACATGTACAAATATTAAAAGAGAAAAATAAACTCTCCATGACGCATATTAAATGCAAAATTGACAACAAAATCTCAATTGCACTTATTTATGGTACTTGAGGACAACTCATTTCTTAGAGACATGTGCAAAAGCAATTTATATAATATGCATCCATAATAATTTTGATCCATATAAAGATTCATTTAATTTGATTAGATGAAGTTAGTGAGAAATTTATTAATTGTTTCTAGAAATTGAAGTTACTTGAGGCATTACATATCCTTCGTAGAATATGAAAGCTCTAATAAACCCCATTTAAAAAAAAAAATACTTATCTCGTAAAATATCAATAAGATATTTACAGACGCCTCGAGATAATACATCTTTTAATAATCAACTTATTGTTTTGTGAATTTATTTATTTCACAATTCAAGTATTAAAACACATAACTTTAGAGCTCTTATTTTGATTTCGCACAAAAACCGATGTATATCCAATAGATTTTACACATTGACGTGTATGAACTTCACGTTCCAACACTTTTAGTATTTGCAAGTAATTATGTCTTTTTGTGTTGGCTAATCCTCATCATGCATAATAGCAAGCAATATATTATATGTAGACAAATTTAACGACGTCGTTTTGTTTTCGATTCCATATAATTCAAGACAAGATATAATTTATTAAAATCTCATTAGCTATCTGAGGTTCTTTAGAAGCTTAATGTCTAGTGTATATTGATGAGACTATCATGGGGTCTTTTATACCTCGAACAACCATCTTGTTTTCATGCTTCATATTTTTCATCGAGGATTTAATTTGGAATCGATTTGTCTACCATGCTTGAGGCATGTCATTATAAAATAGTGTCATTAAGGGACAACTATAATCAGAGCATGAGATATAGCTGAAAGTTTGTTTTTGGCCAATGTTTATGTATGGCTATTAGATTATCCATTGAATAATAAATTTATAAAATCTCTTTCGATGATCAATACAATATGATAATTCATTCTGAATTTGTAGCTACTTCTCTCCTCCTGAAGGAATTATCCTTCTTCTGTATCCCGTATATGTACATTTAGGTGGAGTAATTTACAAAAAAAAACTGAAATGAGATATGTTTGGTTTATAACCGAAACCAATTATAAAAGGAAAGATTTATAATAACATATTGGCATGATGCTAATTTTATTGTTGTGTATATTATTATATGGCCTCATACAAGAACAAAAAGTTTTTCTCTCAATATCATTGAAAATTTAGAAGTAATTCATCGGATATTCATGATGAAATACTTACTCTGAAATGTTAGGCTCGTTTTGAGCTATTGGTCATGCAAACTTGAGGTTGCGAGTTGAGGACCGTTTAGACGATATCCTTTACCATGATAAATGATCTTTAAACATTTATCATTACATTATCACATTCACATGAGGGAATGAGGATCTTATATTGATCTTTTTATCTCATTCACTTGAGGGAATAGAGATCTTTATGTCGATCTACTCATCTTTAATCTTGCAACTTGATGTTGCCAACCGCTTTCTTTGAATTAACATGACAATAATTAAATTCACCACGTCCATAATCACGATATCTACATGATCATCGTTATTGAGTCACATTCAGTTGAGTGAATGAAGCAAATTTAGTAAACGGGTTTATCATGTTTGTTCAAGCATAGTAGCATACCCATTGCTTTGTTAAGAAAAAAAACTTATATCAAAGCATCGTTCTCGATATATGAGCATATTCGAGGCATTAACCATCTCCTCGCATATTTTCTTGTTATCATTAAGATGTAATACTCAATATTGTGAAAATGTGCTCGCATTTAAAAGAATTTCTTGCTTTTGATGGTCAAATCTTTTTTTTAGATTTTGACATACATGTAACGGATCTTTCACCGTTAGATATTATCTTTTAATTCAGATCTAACACTAAAATTGTGAGACTGAACTCGGTTATGTTTTTTATGCAGCTTGAGGTGCATACAGTCACAGTGAGCTTTTGGGATAATTACTTTCTTTTATGTGGTAATCTACCCTTTAGATTTTATCATAATTTAACGAATCTTTCATCGTTAAGTATTCCCTTTTGTGGTCATCATGAAAAAGAAGATGGGGGAATACCACTATTGTGGCACACTCTTGTAAACAGGCCTTATTTTTAGCTTTGATTGATTATCACAAAAGTCAGATGGAACTCAGCATGAAGAGTCCAAGGGAGATGGTCTTTTCTCGATTTGTCAAGAACAACAAAGTCAATATTTGAAAGCTTTAAATTTAACATTTTAATTACATAAAAATGACAACAGTATCATTTAACAAATATTGTGTTAATACAAATATTCGCGTAAAAACGATATTTATATTTAATGATCTTTATGTTTTGATAATAACAAATATAATGTCATACTACGTAAAAGTTTATGTAAACAAGTTATTTAGTCGAAAGTTTACTTTTGCATTATTAAACATAGTTAATGATCAAAGAAAAATATTATCATTTGCATAAACCTTTTCTAATCAAATGATTTAAGTTAACACACGATTAATTATAAGCTAGTTATATTAATCATGTAAGACAAAATAAGATTAACCATAAGTGAAAACAATCTTTTCAAATCTTCCCAAATCTAAAAAATCTTTCCTTATTGGTGATAAGAAATATTTTGCTCTAGAAGAATCTAATAAACTAGTTTTATTAAGTACAAAACAATATTTTGTATAGATTTGAGGTTAATCATAAAATGACAAATATTGTCTTAGCTCCCCCGATGGATCCACCTAATACACTAGACAGATCCAGCTACGGTGGATCCATGGGTCGCAGCTCACAACTGTCTGGGACAACATTTGATTTTCAAAGGCTTGCCTATAAATAGCAACCTTATGCTTTCATTTTAAACAAATATTGACAAATATTTTTCACATACATCTTTTATCTATTATAGTCTTTGATCATTATACTTGTTACATAATCCATTACAAGTGATCAACTCATTCCACTATTTAGTGAAGAACACTTACGAAGACATCAAGCTTTAAGTGTTAATAGTTTAGTTGTGTCATCACGTTTGTGATAATCATTCATCTTGTATATCTTGTATTGTGTGTTGTGTGCATCATATGTGTATGATAGGTTAGTATTTAGGCCACAAAATACATAGTGTGTTAGATTGGTTCTATCTCGAAGTAGAACTCGGTATTTAGCTTAGTACCGGAAAAAGTGTAAGCGACGTGTACGGTTTTTTCCGCCTAAAGGGAGCTTGTTGACATAGTGAAGATAACACTCAAGTTGGGTACTTGGGGAGTGGATTAGAGCGAAGAGGAGCTTTGTAGCCGAACCACTATAAATCATTGTGTCATCGGTTTGATCTTTCTTATCTTTACTTGTTCATATTTTGTAGATTACTTATTTACTTATTGCATCGCTATCATATACACTTGTGTATATCTCTTGAGTTCACATAAGTTGACAATTTAAGTTTTATTTTAAAACGGTAAAAACTATAACCATCCTTCTATTTTCATAATTATGATTAAGGGTACCCGCAGCCGCATTACGTGGGTACCCGGCTTGTAATACACATTCTCACACACAAACACACACACACACACACACACAACAACTCATATATATATATATCTTATATTTTTTTTTTTAAATATATTTTTATATATATTATTATATTTATTATATATATATATATATATTACATTGTATATAAAATGATGTATGCCACATCATAATGCCTACTAATCATCCCATAAAGCCATGTCATCATGAAATTTCTATCAACATGTTACTAAAATTTGGTTTTGTAAATGTAAACAACTATTAATTTAAAAAACATCATAACCACTAGACCAACATATATAAACTCATGCAAATAACTATTACTTTAAAATTCGGTATCCATGTATCACTTTAATTCTTTTGAGATAAGTTTGGAAGAATAATCACGCCTGATATGACGCTATATCAAATCCATAAACAAAAAGGCCCAATCAATCAATTTCATCTTTATCCCCTTGGGTTTTAATCTTCATCTTATTATCTTAAGTTGGAATCTGTACATAAGATTTACTTTTGTGCTTGTAGATTGTTTTGAACAATGAAGATAAAAAGGAAACATATGCTACAAAAGTGACTGAATTTGATCTTGTAATGCAGGTAAAAGCTACGCATTTGTCTCTTGTGAAGTACTATGTATGTCAATATGTTTTTTATGTATCGAACATGGAATTTAATGTTTAAACTTGACTGTAAACTTGATTCCAAATGTTTTATAGACAACTAAAGCAAGAACTCATGATTTAGAAGCATGTCTGAATGAAGGAACTTGCATCCCATTGGGTGGATATAGGTGAGCCAATATATTTTTCTAAATCTCTCCAGTTTATTTTTTGTTATTTTAGGTGGTTTGCATATTAGTGGTTAAAGGATGGGATATGGAAGATGGTTTTTAGACGTACTTCTGCTGCCTGAAGTACTGAGTTCTAATAGTAAGATAGTTTAATGTTTGAGTGTTAAACTTCTGAGTATGTTAGGATTTATAGATAAAAAGATCAAAAAGAACATTTTGTAATAGAGGAGAGATGTATTGTGAAACTGGAGTAAATGAATCCCAAACATAGTTGAAAAGAATGATAAGTCAGTAACTTAATGTTACCCTTATAAAATAATTTTTGTTGCAGCTGTCTGCTTGTATATGATATGTTGATGGTAAGCACTTAATTTTTTTATGAAGCATTTATTTGATTTCCAATGTCTTTTATTACGTTTTCTTTTAAATGAGGTTTAGACTTATTGAGGTTGAACTTGATGTATATTGGTGGTTCAGTAGAGTCTTAGTCTAGAGTTTTTGACCCTCTAACATTACATTAATTTGTGCTTGAGACTTTAGGCAGGAACCAAGGTGCTTGCTTTAGGAACCAAGGTGCATTGCTCTGCACTCCTGTACTTATATTATAAAAACTGATGAGTTTACTCTGTAGACTAAGTTGCTTTACAAATTTGTACATGGAAGCATATGGTAACACATTACCCGCTCATATGACATGTGTATCTTAAAAGCGACCCATTACCTACCCATATATTGGTGAAGTTGTCACACATAGCGAAAGCTTTTCTTTAGAGCGGTCATAGTCTACATAGAATAAATTATATACAATAATGTGTAATTTATTTTTATAGGGTATTAGGAATGTTTGTGGTGCTTCTGTTCATACCAACCGATGAGAACAACAAATAAGGGTTAGCTTTAGCCAGGTTAGTTTATTCTCTATGCCAATAAAGAAAGTGATCTTATAAATCTAAATTGCTACTTTTTTGCATCAAAATTTAGTTAGTGATTTTTAAAAAAAGTTGCTGCATATCATGACTTTACAAGTTTAATAGAATAAAAATGTGACACCACTAGGCGTAAGTATGAATGTTCTTTCTGGACATGATTCTTTCTACCGAACAATCATTTGGACGCAATTATGCAATTTAACAGTACTATAGTATGTGTACGTCGTTACTAATGCACAATCATTTCTGTCAATTATAGATTATTTCTTCTATGTTAAGTATGGTGGTTCATTCTGCATTTCTTTAGCAATACACACATGTACTATGTAGCACTTTTAATCCGTGCTAAGTATCTGCACTTTTGTCTAAATAAACTCTTATTGCACAAGTATGCAGGAGATTAGTTTGCTCAAACTTTAGGGCATAGCAAAGTGAAGATAAAGATATGTCAGGTTATTATTTGCTTCTTATACTATCCTCTAACGTTTATAGAAAAAAACAATTTTGCAATATTCTTAGCAGGGTTCTAAACATTGGCAATATTCTAAGCAATATGTAGGTTTTTGATAATTGTACGATAAATCATAAGATATAGTATATGTTTGTGTCTATTAGAAACTTCACAAAACAAAAGGTTATCTATTAGTCCATATAAGACATAGCCTAAAAGGATGTTGGCTTGGTCACATGTTTCAATGTTTTGATTATTAACAATATACTGAGTAGTATTTTTTCTAATCAAATTTTGACACACTAAGTAGTAAAAACCTGGACGAGATTATTGTATTTAGGTTGACTCAACACATTCAACTTTTGCTTAGTTACTCAAACCGTCAACTTGCTATGTCTATGTACATATGTGAAAGCTGTGTGTTGAAAAAAAAAAAAATTAAAGAACCACATGGTACAAAACATCCCATGATTTTAGATGATAGATATGCTAGATGAAACCTGAAAGGATTGCACTTCAGTTATGTATACATGTTGAAAACTTATTGTTGTCCTGGCATTTTTATTTTTTTCTCTTATTTCTTTTATCTCAGCTTAGGTATAGGGAAAGAGTCTGAAGACAGGAATTTGATACAACAATATCAGATGCTTACTTAGTCATTGATGCATGGGAACCATCAGTGAAAGAAGAGCTGTTAAAGAACTTCTGCGACAAGGAACTTATATCTTATCACCAGATATTTGATGGAGCTGGTTTGTTTTTTCATGATTACTTTACACTCCTTGTGCAACTATTTGTCTTTTATTCTAACTTTTTTTTCTTTTCAATTTTTAGGATCCCATCAAAACTAGCAAAGCTGGATAAAATAGAGATGAGATATGCTTGCGTTAAATACCATTTAAGTACAAATGAGGAGATATGGAAAATCTTTCCCACTTCATGGCATGTTGATTATCTGCTTTGTATTCAGTTATGCAAATTAACCAGGTTTGCTGTTTTATATTCTAAATATATGGAAATGTTTATGATTCGAACAGTATGTAATGGCCTAATTTTACATATGTACATGTGTGTACTACATATTGTTTTTTTCAGGCTTAAATATCTTATAAATTTTGATGGCATGGTGTTTGCGGGTGGCACATAGACATACAATATTAGCATAGTTGACATTTCACCCAAACAACTTGGTGGAGGCTGTTAATCTTAAGTAATTACGGCTCAAACTCAATATTTTCATAAACAAATATTAGTGGTTTTATGCGATAAAAGATAGGCAGCCAAATTAATCCTGAAGATGAAAGCTTTTCGTCACAGGTCTATTAGAATAAAGCTTGTATCTTTATCAAAAACAAAAACCATTTTCTAGGTATTGCTCATTTCATATACTCCGTTCATAAAATAACTTTGTAAAATACCATATGGTGAATAAATATTTATAGTGAACAAGTCTAAGCTTCCTTGAATTTGGTCTACTATATCATTATTTGTATTTAAATGTTAACCATGGATATGAAAATTAAGAACACCAGTTTTGAAAAAGTGAATGTGATTTATCAAGCAAAGGATGTGATTTCGGCACTCAACACACCTATTGTCAAGGATTCATAGGTACTAATTTTTTAGATTTGCAATAAACCTTTCTATTGTTTTATTCATCCGTAGGGTTGTTATAAAGTTTAACTGAATAGAACAATAAGTATCTTACATTTGACTTACTTTGTTAAGAGTGTATCTATATAGAAAATGTATAACAACCTGTAATTTTCATCAATGTAATATCCATCTATTATATATACCACCTTTTTACAGGGAAATTTTTGTTTTATCTCATTATGCAACGTAACTTGCATCTCTAAAGTAAACGAGCTCACGCAACCTCTACCAATGCCATCTATAATCTGAGTTATATCATGTAAACATCTATATGTCAAGTCTTATACTTATATCATTTTACATGTGCATTATCATTTAACGTACTTTTCAAAATGTTATATCAAAACAAGCATTAAACGTTAACGTTTATATCAAAACCCTAATTATATGTAATGTATAGATATAAAATGAATGTGTAAGCCTTCAAGCATGTGTACAAGTGTACAATGCACAACATTTGAAATTTAATTTCCCTCCAAGTCAATGTATAACTTATTTAAGCCCAATGTACTAAGTTAAATAAGCAAGAAAAAGTAAAACTTGTTATTTTACCTCCTAAATCACTTTGGTTTCTTACTACCACTTTAGCATAAGGTACAAGCACTTAATGCATGACTCCTAAACCCTAGATCATCCTAAAACTCTAATCTAAAACCCTAAACCCTAAACAAAACCCTAAAACCCTAATTTCATTTTAAACCTAAAACTAAGCCCGAAACTTAATTCATAACCCTTAACCTTATCCTAAAACCTGATCCTTTAACATAACATTATCTAAACCCAATATATCCTTATCCTAACCCTAACACGAATTTTAAAAATAAAATCCTAAACGGAATCTAATAAACCCTGTCACCCTTTTAACTAGTTTAAACAATTTTAAATTAACCAAGCAACCACCCTACCACCTACATCACTACCTTGTCATCACCAAGCAGCCACCCTACCACCTCCATCACCTCCTTGTAAGCTACTTGCACTCCAAAAACTCTCCTTGTTCCACCTTTATACAAACTCTCATACACCTCTCATCACTCATACTTGCCCTCATGACTCACCATCGATACTCTTGGTCACCATCTATTAGGCTTGGCTACCACAAAGGTAAATCTAGGGCCTACTCCAAGAAAACTTAGCCTCCAAGTCATTTTCCTTACTATATATATGCATACATACACATACTCTTTATTTCATCTCAAAAACTCATCAACACTCAAATGAAGCTTTTTAAACAAAAGTCAAGCAAGCCCTCGCAGACGTATACAGGGAGATACCAATCCCTTAGAAGTCAAGAATCAAGAGAAGGAAGGTCTTGAAGTCATAATCAACTCGTTCGACCCATATTAAGCTCATTCAGAACCTTTATACACTAAGTAAGCTTAAATTCTTGTTCAAAAGCATATAATCTATTTTTAAATCTTTCTTAGGTTTGTTAGATCCTAATATAACTCTTGTTTAAAGCTTGTATCCTTCAAACCCATGCGGTTTTTTTATTAAAACTAAAAAACAATTTTGTTTTTTTAGCTAACGAAACTTTTTTCTAAACTTTTGATACTGTAGAACACTTATTTTAGCTTATTCTAATAAGATATAACTGCAAATTTCATTGAATTAATAAAATAAGCTTGCAATGGCTTTTAGGACTGTGGGGGCTTTGTAAATATATTCCATGCTAGAGGCTATAAATGTTAAACTTTCTAAAATTTTTATAACTATAAGGGGCTGAAAATGTCATTGTTCAAAGGTATATATACTATAGGACCTATCTTGCCAAGTTTTAAAGTTAATGGTTTAATATATATATATTATTATATAAAGGAATAACTTGTAACAAGATTATAATCAAGAGGTATTAGTGCCATTTTTGCAAACTTAAAAAATATCAAATAAAATATTTTTATATAATTTATAAAAATTTTCTATTTTAATATTATAGGACTCGATTTTTTTAAAAACCGACACATTTATCGTTATTACTCTCGCTGAGCTCATTACTAAACAATTTCGTTATATATTAAGTAATTTTAATTTATCATCGACTAACTTTTGAAGAAACTTAAAATATTATCGTATCACGTTACTATGGAGTTTCATGTGAAGGGTTCCATTTGAGTATTTGTTTTGAAGAGTTTGTTGGGTTTACGATTTGAAGTGCCCTAACTCCTTAAACGATACTGCATGGCCTCTAGATTATGATAGCCCGAACAGTGATACAATATTTCCATAAGTTAATAAATCAAAGTGATACGTTAAATTTTATGACGTTTTGAAACATAAACCATCACACTAAGACTTGACCATATTACCCCAGGTTGCGTGACGTAGCTGTTACTTTCATTTGATATACTTTTGCCATCAATCAAATTTCCCTGTTAAGGTGAGTTCATAGCATCGCATTTTAAATCTTCTAATGTTTTCATAAACCCGCGAGGGGGATACATGCTATAACACGATGAATACGAGTATTTTTCCTAACTGTTATGTTATTTGATTTATTATTGCCTTGAGTCACCTTTACTACCCAATATTTCTAATAATGAACCATTAGTCACTTGCGAGTGAACGCGAATATTATGGATAGATCTATCGAGGTGTGACGACTCCCATTGGTGTGCCGTACCAATAGCACTATATTTGATACTAATGGGTAAAACGTGGCAAGTAACCTTTCTCGAGGAATTTTATTCCTCCACTAATGTCACTAAGGTGATTTCATGTTATATGTTTGGTTACATGAGCTTGGTAGGGCATAATACTGTTTTTCCTGATAATTGTATATGCAATTTTTACAAATAGGGTATTTAACCCCCCCCCCATTGATAGATTTGTTTAAACTTTCCTTTGTTTTTTAGATTCTTGTTGTTTTTAATTATTTTTTATTTTAATTTATCTGTATGTTTACTTTTTATGATTTTGTTAGTTTTTTCTGTTCTCCTATATTTTTTGTTTTGTTTATGATGTTTTTATTTTTGAGTGTGATTTTGTTTGTTTGTGTGATTGTTGGTTTTTAACTTTTTTTTTTTTGTTTTTGTTTTTCATTTTTATTTTCTTTGTTTTCTTTTCTTCTTTTGTTTTTTTATATTTTGTTTTTTTTTTTATTTTTTGTTTTTTTTTTTTTTTTTTTTTTTTTTTTTTTTTTTTTTTTTTTTTTTTTTTTTTGCTGATTTGTAAAACCTATGAATTTCACTCAACCATTGTGTTGACCTTTTTAGCATGTTTATCTCAGGTAATTGAGCAACTTATGGCACGAAGTGGCACGGACTTGAAGATGGCTAAATTGTTATCATTCAAACTTTATGTTTCTAGATTTTGGGACCTCTTTTTGTAAAAACTCTGATGAATAAATAAATGATAACAAAATTTTCCAAAACGTCTCTTTATGAGTCGTTTTCTATGATTATGTCTGTTGATCCATGAAGTAATACCCCAGATTAGCTTCCGCTGCTATATGTCAAAAATGGGGGTGTTACAGATTGGTATCAGAGCTCATGGTTATAGAGAACAAGGGTAAAACCTAAACTATAACTACTTTTTTTTCCATCCAAGAAAGTCCTCCGTGCCACTGCAGTTTCCAGAATAGTATGTGTAAGAAATTTCCATGGCAGATAATACACTACTATTATATTATATATAAATAACTTATGTTATTTCCACTGGGTTGTTATATAGTCATGTCTTCCCCCCAACCTATTATTATCCTATCTGATTCTGATGTTGAGGATACTTTTTCCTCTACAGGCTCTCCTGGCTATATTCCGGCTTCATCGGACTATTTCCCAGCCTAACCAGGAAACACCTCTCCTAACTTTTTAGATGATTTAACTAAAGGATCTTTTAGCCTCACTAGCCCTCTCACCTTTTTATGATGACCCATATATGAAAGTCATGCAAGCATATGATGCTACTGATTATAAATTACCACAAGCTCCTATTGCTCTACCGACTATTTTGCCTCCATCTCTAGTGTTATCACTATCACCAATGTTTGATTTCTCGACATTTCTTTCCTCTCGAGAAGATTTCACCACCTAAAGACGCTGAGACACCTGTTGGATCAACCATTCCAATATCTCCATCTTCATCAGTAGGATCATCATCACTAGTTAGGTCAACTATACCACCACCAGACTATCCCTTTGATAAATCTATCTTCGCAGAGTTAGATAACTCATTATGGATCATACCGCAACCACTAGGAAGTGAACCAGTCCCCGAGAAACCTAATGAGTCAGATGCTTGTTAGAGTGTTCATCTCTGGAAGTCTTAGATTCTAAATTTTTTTCTTATATCTTGCAATGTAATATCAAAGAATGATCACAAGTCCTTGTATTATAATTTTCATACCTTAACTTGTGATATGACTATATCGTTTTATGGATTCTTATTATGTGTTGTCTTGTATATGTTGATAGATGCCTCCTAAGAGAACATCAACATCTGCAGCACCAGCTATGACTCGGGCTGCCATCCGGCAACTAGTTGCTGATAGTGTTGCTGCTGCTCTAGAAGCACAAGCTGAAACCATGGCAAGTACTGACAATCCAAATAGGAATACTAGACTAGAGAAACTCTTGTAGCAAGGAAATGCACTTACAAGGAGTTTATGAGTTGCCAACCTTTCTACTTTAATGGTACGGAAGGCATGTGTTTCAATTAGTACCACTTATGATAAATGCAATTGCAATTATTACTATTTATGGGTGTATAACAACGTAACCCACTGTCTATGATGACTTGTATTCAACTATTTATCATAAACCTATAAATTTCACTCAACCTTTGAAGTAATACCACAAATTAGCTTTCGTTGCTATATGTCAAAAATGAGAGTGTTACACCACTCTTATCAACCTCCACATCCTCTTCCGCTCCTGGTATGTGCTTAAATACACATACCTTTCCCTTAATAAAACAAGCTTAAATGACCAAAAACGGACTTATAATGCCAAATATATGCTTGTTTTGTATTATTTACTGTGCAGGTAACGGATATCTACAAAAGGACAAAAACAAGGCAAAAATCGGAGAAAACCGAGCACGAGATTGTAAAAAGCATGTAAAACCGAAGCCAAAGGCGTACGCATCTTAGTGGGCCAACCCAACCCAAGTTAATGGGCTAAATCAACCCATTAAGCCATCTATACAAAGCCTTAAATAATAAAAAGCCCAAATTAAACAAACTGGCCCAAAACAAACAGCCCAATCCATAAACCCCTTAACCAAATTGCACCGTTAGTCCCCAAGGACTAACACCGTTAGTCCCTAAAACCTAACACCGTTAGTCCTTTAACCAAACAGACCCTAACACCCGTTCACCCTTATATTTCCCATTTTAAACCTCGTAATTGGCGGGAAAGCCTAAATCGGGTAAAACCCACCCCTTCCATAGTGCAAACGTGTTCAACACACTCACATATACGTCTTGACACACTCCAATGCCACGTGGCAGTCTCAAGGATCCCTATTGGACAAGAAATATGACGCGTGAACAAGTATGGAAGGTCAAAAGCATTCAAGGGCAGTCTTAATGATTGATTGGCTGTGATATTGCTTTCTATAAGCAATTGTAGTAGTTTTTAATGATGATTGACAGCTTTCCTCACGATAAGCACAAGACTCCCCTATAAAGAAGGGAGGATTTCAATAATGAAGACATCTTTTGCTTATTTTTCTTCTCCAACTTTTCATTGTATTAAATTCCTTAGTTTTAAAGCTTTTTACTTAAGCATTTTCACCTTCAAAGCATTGTACTTTCAAAAATATTCAATAAAAGTGAAGTTCATTATTTCTTTTTCATTACTGTTCCATGTTTAATTGAGTTTTTGGATGATAAGCCAGTAAAGGATGGGCTTATTGGGTTTATTAGCTTAAGAAATTAAGCTTAAGTATTTAGAAAAACTCTCTAAGAGCGTGTTAACTCCTTGCTTCAACAAGGGACAAAGGTGTGTTCCACTTTTCATTTTCTAGCTCAATTTATAATTTGCTTATTAAATTGCTCAATTCTAGCTTATTTGTGCTTATTCAGTCTTTATTTAGCCTATTTAATCTAGTTTTAAGAGTTTAATAATCTGTGTAGGTTTTAGTTAAGTTTTTATAAAAATCTGTCCAAAAGGCCCCAAATTAGCTTATTTTGAATTGCTTATTATTAAGTGCTTATTAAGGGTTGATTATTGTTCATTAGAGCTTATCATACTTAATTAAAGATCTGTTTTCAAAAAATTTAGCTTAATTCAGCCTTTCTTATGTTAAATTTGCAAATCAAGCCTTTAAAGGGGTGTTTTGTTTAACAAGTATTTACCATAAGTGAATACTGCTTAGGCCATTTTGGCTTTAGAATCAAGTTTGATCAGCTTTAAGTTACTTATTAAGTTAGTTTTTTTAAGTTTTTATATTTTAAATCTTAAAAGTTAGGTTAAGTTTATCCTTAGTTTGAATCTGTGGTATTTAAGTTGGCTAAAAGAGCTTATTATGTTAGGCCTTAGATTAAGGCTAGTTAGTGTTCAATTCCTGCTAGTTTAGAGTACTTAAGGCAGTAGAAAGGTGATAATATATGTTTGCATTTGTCTATTTAGTTTTAAGTCAAAATCTGTCTAGCTTTAAATTTCAATTCTCAAAACTTAAGTCTAATCTTTAATAGCAATTCTAGTTTAGTTATAAGTAATTATAAGGTCTGAATTTGTTAGCACAAGCTTAATGCCATATAAGCTAAGTCTGTTTGAGCTTATCTTGTTTTTTAGAGCTTATTTGCTAACTTAAAATTAAGGCTTCAAAACCTTTTTATCTTTTATAAAAACTTTAAAAAAATAGACTTAACCTAAACTGCCATTTTCATAAGTCATTATCTAGCTTATTTTTAGTCCAAAGTGCTTAATTTTTGCTTTTTCTTATAACTTTATGTATAAGCTTTATCTGTTTTGAGCTTTTAAGCAATAGCTTATTAGTTAAGTAGCTTATAAATTAGCTTAACCCCCCTAGGCTGTTTTATCCTTAAGTTTTGGCAAAAAGCTCATTTGAGATTCTGAGCTTATGGTTTATTGGATTTGCTCAATTTTTGTTTAGATTAGCTTATTATGTTGGATTAAAGGAGTTTGGAGCTTATTTGACCTTAAGTTAAGCTTTTAGAAGCTTATTCTCATATCTGAGTTAGTAAAAAAAAGCCTTAAGTCCTTCTCCTTTTAGCAGCTCGTTTTCCAGCTTATTTGTGGCTTGTAGAAAAAGTGGTTTTACAAAAATTGCTTATTTTGGTCTTAAGTTTATTTTATTTTTTTTAAAAAGGAAAAAAAATGTTTTATAAAAAGGTAAGGCCACAGGTTTCGAACATGTGACCTCACCCTTCACACACCAAGCCTTAACACCACCTCCCACTACACACACGCCCTTGGGACTTTTTCAATTCTACTTTGCAAAATTTATTATTTAAGGGTTGTTAAGTGTTTTGCTTATCAGCTTATAATTGCTTATTTGTAGCTTATTCGTCGTTGCTAATTTTCAAGTTAGTATTTTTCTCAGATTCCTGATAGTTCAAACTACTTTTCCTGAATTTTTCATATTTCTCCAAATTAGTTTAGTATTTTTAATATTTAATTTAGATTAAAAGTGTATTTATATCATAATAAATTAAATAAAAGTCAAAAAATATATTTTTTATTTAAATTTCGTTTTATCATTTAGGATTGTTAAAAATTAAATTTGCTTTTCTAGGGTTAAAATTTAAAGTTTTAGGTTTTTAAGTCGCGTTCTTAAATCTCGTTAACGTTTTTCGTGTTTAATTTGTGTTTGCTTAATTTATTGCTTCTAGGATTCATAAATTTGAATCTGTGAAAAACATAGGATCTGGCCAAAAATCAGCTAGGCTTTGGGTATTAAGCAAAAATACTAGGTTGTATCCCTATGTCTTGTGATCATTTTGCCAGTTGACTCGACCCGATTCAATGTCGGATGAATTAGTTATAGCCAAAATGGCAAAGGTGCGCAAATTCTGTACGCCTGTAGTAAACGGCTATTATCTTTAGATTTTTGTATAGTAACCCCTAAATATGTAAAACCAAAAGTTGTAGAGGACTCAAATATCTAACTATGCTCATTGGTTTGAGCTTAATCGGAATTACGGTTTGTATTAAATGAGCATCCATTTTACGGGGAGTTCCGATGTTGGCTGTCCAAAAAAACCATGAAACGCGCACCCTAAACTACTTTCTAAATCCTAATGGTCTAGTAAGATTGCCAACCTTAAGCACATCAAGCACCTTACACTGCAACCATGACCTCACCCACCACTTTCAAGCCACCTTGTCATTAAACTAGCACCCACACACTTAGTCACAACACTTGTCATCAAGCAAAAACACCTAATTGTCACTCCTAATAACCGAACCTTTCACACCCTTACACCTCTTTCCTAGTTTCTATACTCACCATACTAGCCTTTCATTGGTCCTTATCCCATTCAACTTGCCCACCACTCCAAGTTAACTTGACCATTACTTTACACTAAACTTGGCCTTAAGTTCCTTAACCCTATATTTTACATATGTTACACATACTCTTTCAATTCATCTCAAAAACTCAACACATACTCAAATCATGTTCTAGCCATGTCCTAGAATAGAAGTGAAGTCCTTAGATCATATTAAAAGCCAAAGATTAAGAAGAAGAAGCCTTAGAACTCGCCTTCAAGTCATTCGAACCAAAAACCCTCTTTTTTGACCTATCTACAAGTTTGTAAGTCCTCACCTTGTTCTATAAGCTTTTACTTCATTTTAGATCTTTCATTAGCTTTATTAGATCATGTGTAAGTCACTTGTTTAAGCCTTGAACCACAAACCCATGCGTTTTGGTTTTCCTAAACCAAACGAACCCGTTTTGGATTTTTAAGCTCACAAGCTCTTTTCATAAGCTTCAAGCTCGTAAAACTTATTTACTCTAACTTATTTTAGCTTATTATAATAAGCTATAACCTGTAAATTACTTTCTATATTGAAAAATATCAATATTATGGTTTTTGGACTTGTTACGCAAAACATTTCATGCAAAGGGATATATATTGTAAATTCTTGAAACTTATAACTAGAGGGGCTGAAAATGTAATTATCCTAAAGTTAAACTTCAGGGGTTGTTTTGTCATACTTGAAAGTTAAAGGTTTAAAGATTTTAAAAGTAATATTAAAAGGATTAACTTTGTAAATATATATAAACCAAGGGTGTATATTGCCTTTTTACATTCTTGAAGGTATAAGATGTAATATTTTTATATTAATTATAAAAATATATTTTATAAGACTCAATTTTATTAAAGCCCGACACATTTGTCATTATCATTCATCGATTGAAACGTTATAAAACAATCATGTTATAAATATAACCTAATTTTAATCGTAGCTTTTGCAAACTAAAATGATAAAATATTATCAGTTTAGATCTATATGTATAACGTTACTAGGGAGTTTCATGTGAGGGGTTTCATTTGTCGTCATTCGTTTTGACAAGTTTGCTGGGGATATACGATTTAAGTGTCATGGCTCCTCAAGTTTACTGCATGACTTGAATTTTGATAGCCCTATCGATCAATGATAAATTATTTCCATAATTAATAATCAAAGTAAGATGTATGTTAAACTTTATAAGTTTTGAAACATTAAACAATACTACTTAAGACTTGAATATTTCCCTCAGGTTACGCGACGTGGTTGTTACTTTATTTCATAGACTTTTGTCTATCATCAGATTTCCTGTTTAAGGGTGCGTTTTCTAGCCTCGCATTTTAGAAATCTTTGAATAATTTATAAAACCGCGAGGGGGATACATGCTTTAAACCATGAACGCAGTGTTTTTCCAATCGGTAGTTATCCAGATAATATTATTGCATATAGTCCTTTTGGTGGGCTTTTACCTATTTCCATATCATGAAAACATTAATTACTTGAGAGTAAACGCAAATATTGTGGATAGATCTATTGGGGGTGACGACTCCCGTTGGTATAACGTTTCATGGGTAACCTATCTGCAACTATATTTGGACTTAATGCGGTAGCCTTGGCAAGTTACCGTGTTCCAAAGGGAACAATTTGTTCCTCAACAAATGTTCACTACAGTGATTTTCAATTTAACGTATTGATGTCATGAGCTTAGGGCAATAATACTGTTTTTCATGATAATTGTATGTGTTGCAATTATTACCACTTAGAATAACTTGTATTCGATTATTACTATGATAATTGTGATGCTCAATTGCATATTATTACTATTTATAGGTGTTTAACAACGGTAACCTACTGTTATGATGACTTGTATGTCAAAATATTTATAATAGACCTTTGAATTTCAATCAACCTTTGTATTGAACCCTTTTAAGCATGTTTATCTAGGTAATTGAGCAACCTATGGATGGAGTGGCATTGGGAATGAGGCACGTTCAACACTTGTTATCATTCAAACTTTATGTTTTCATGTAGATTTTGGGACCTCTGTTTTTGTAGAACTCTGATCATATTGAATGATAACTAAATTTTCCAAAACGTCTCTTTATGAGTCGTTTTCTATGATTATGTTTGTTGATCCATGAATTAATACCCCAGATTAGCTTTCGCTGTTATATGTCAAAAATGGGGGTGTTACACGATACTCCTTTGTTAAGCTCTGGTTGGTGGTATGTTCCTCATCTCTTCTGCTCTTTTTGCTGCAAAGTGTTTTCTTCTTTTCTTTAAGAGTTGTTGAAACAATTTAGCCCTTTCTTCAATGGTTAACTCTTCTTGTTGTCTTTCTTGCAATATTTTAGCTAATAACTGATCAGCATCAATCCTTGCATGAATATCATTCCATTCTTCAGTTAATTTTCAGACTATCCTTACCACTTCAAAGTGTGTTACCTCTTGCGAGCAGTGGATTATTGGAATGTTTAGATACATTCTCAGATCTAGTTTGAGCAATGGTATCCCCCATGGTGTCTTAGCGCCTAGGACCACCACCTGAACTAGTTCCTAAGGAACTTGGTTCATTAGGTGTTGCCTTGGATTGGGTCTTTTTGATGTTACCCTATCTGGCTGCACAAGTAATTATCGGTAGCATGTGTTGAAAATACTTCCTAAGTTTTTTCTTCATTGGTTTAATCATACTTGACAATATACCCCCCTCAAGTTCATATTCGCTTAATACCGTACTCATGAAGAAAATCTGTTGAAGTACCAATGGAGATGTTGGGTAGTAAACCCCCGATAAAATTTTTGTGGCATTGTTAAACACTTCAAGTAATTGGGTTAAAGATTGAATAATAACCCAATTTTCAGCCGAAAAATGATTACACCTATTCTTATTGGCCAAAAGGTCATGAAAATACGCCAAAGTATTTTGTTGTTTCAAACCACTTAGGAACATATGATAAGTGGAGTTCCATCGTGTTGGAACGTCCCAATTTGGTCGTAAACAAGGTTTCTCTGCATCTTTACAGATTTTAACATAGCGTTGTCGGGTTCTTGCACTTGATTTGAAAATATCTTTTAACATTGTCTTAAAAGACTCTCTTATTGCATCAATCGCGGGGACCTCTAAACCAGCTTGCACAACCAAGTTAATGATGTGTGCAACACAACGACTATGATAAAACCTACCCCCCATTGGTGGATCGTATTTTAATTTTAGTTTATCCATGGCGGATGTGTTGTTGCTAGCATTATCCAATGTAATTGACATAACTTTATCTTCCAAGTTAAAATTGGTAAGGACTTTTGTCAACATTTTAAACAAGGCTCCACCCGTGTGAGGAGACGGAAACTCTTCGAATGAAATGACCCGCTTCATCATTTGCCAAGTACCGGGTTCAATCCAATGTGCGGTAACACACATGTAAGAACCGGGCACCCCATGAGGAGCGGACCATACATCCGTTGTTAGGTTGACACAAGCATTTATGTTACCAAAACTAGCAATTATTTCTTGTTTAGCCACCAACCATAGTTTCATTGCATCACGTTTGAGAGTAGAGCGACTTACATGAGTGTATCTTGGTTGCATAGTGTTCTGGAACACCCTCGTTGTTTGCTCGTGGTCAAAGTGGTTGAACGGTAACGCTCGTTGAATCACCAAACCCGCGAATTGTTCACGAAGATAATCCGGATCGTACCTGAAAACACTCCCATCTCGAGCCATAGACGTTTGCCCCGCTTCCGGATTCTGGTTCTGTTGTGCCTTCTTTGCTTCACAATGCGGATGACTTATATGATTCTTCAACGTCGTGTTGGAACCGACCGATAAGAAATGAAAGCAATGCTTGCATTGAGCTTTTTGTGAGTTGTCGGTCATTATGCAAAGGTTGAAGTCTTTCCAAATATTGGGGTTTCGATTGGTTGCTATGATTTCACGAATTATCGGTGAACTTGTTGAACCTGTTGGAATTTAACAGTCAAGTTAACCAATTTAACTCTTACGAGTACGCAGCGGATAGATCTAGTCTAGCATATATAATTAACATACATATACGCACAATAAGGGACATGAAAAATAAATAGAATACATACCCTTGTAGTCACCCGCAAATGTCATGAAACAAAGTGACTAAATTGTCACCTCTACGAGTGCTCACACAAACACGTCAAACAAGTACGTCACGATGCTAGTCATTATTTCACGTCTCTCAAACACCAAGTGTTACTTTGTTTCTTGAACCAAATATCATAAAAAACCCGTATATAATACTTGTTCTAGATCCGATCGACGGTAAAACCGGTCGAAACCAAGAAAACCCAAACCGGTTCCAAACCGCCAGTTTGGCCTCAAACAATATAAGATCAAATACAACACTTATTCATGACCTCATTTTCATTGTGACGTATGATGATCACTCTTTTCATAGTAAGCTATTGGTAAAATGGAGATTAAAAATGAGTTAATATATATTTATAAAGGATTTTAGAAAATAGAAGAAGCAAGTAGGATGATCTAGATGCTTCTAACTATGTGACCCTTAACATTGTTTGCCAAATAATTGTTAGTAATAACAGTTTTACGCTTAACTAATTACTCGTATTCAACGACCTTTTACAACGTGAGACATGTTGGGTGAATCTGACAACCGAGATGACTGCAAGTGTAACTTAATCTTTCGAGAGCTTTTCATATTCTACACGGTCTAAAACAATCTATGATCCATCATTGATTTTGAATTGGTGATAAGAGTATATGACCGTCTAATATACTACCAATTTATATTCCGTATCTTGCAGAATTAGGTAATAGGAACGACAATGTAAATAAATCTAATAGAAAAGAAAAAACCACATTAATGCTCACAAAAGTATTATTTTATTCGATGTTCTTTATAAAATATTTTTATTTTGGGACAAGTCTATGATGATTTCCTTTAATGATTAGCCCACAAGTTAGAATCACATTGTTAGAATGGTCTAAGCGCTGCTTCAGCGTACCTAGCTTCCCTGCTATTTTGAGCGATAAAAATATTTGCATCCTAAATAAACCCGCTCTTAAGCATCCCTCATTACTCATAGTAGCATTTAGTTGTAATTTTACTTAACTTGCGTTAATCGTTTGACAACTAGTTGGAAATTAGTTGTAATTTTCCATTTAGTTGTAATTTTCCATTTAGTTGTAATTTTACACCATCACCATCGTTGTTTCGGAAAACAACGCCGCCATCTTTATTCAAGCCACCGTCATCGCATCCTCCATCGTTGTTGTTGTTCGCTTCTCACCGTCACCCTCAAATGCTACCATTCAAACTCAACATCGGGGATGGGGAATTTGATATTGCATACTGATGCGATAAAACACATACTAAAAATAATATATACTTATAGAGAAATTAAGGAAATCCCCAAGTACCCTTGTTAATTAATTCCACTCACAAAAGATATAATCATAATACGTAATGTTCCAGCGGATACCAAGTATGATCACCCGGGTCGTTTTTCCCCAACGACTGTGAAATTGAGACCTTGCTTTTGTTTTTGAAAGTGGTTCAAACAAGATTTAAGAGATTTGGAAGTGATTTACTCAAACTATAACTTTAAGCAACTAAAGGCTTTTAATTACGAAAACGATTAAGAAACGCGGGCTAAAAACCTAAATTTACAAATTTTAAACCTAAACTAAGACTTTTGGTTTTTATAAGTTTTATATGATTAATAAAGAAGGACAAAAAAAAACTAGACCTAAAACGAAGCTAAAACGAAGCGGGAAATTCAAAAACGAAACGGAAAAAAATCCGTTCTTTAAAACAAAATTTTTGTAAAAATTACCTACGAATGTAAAACTAATTTTCCTAGAAAACTACGTGATAAAAGAACATTTTAGAAACAAAGAATTTAGTATTTTTTTGACTATTATAATTTTATTTATGAATTAAAAATACGATTTAATGAAATTTAAAATGATTAAAAATACTAAACTAATTATTAAAAATCTATAAAATATACTGAAAATACTTCAATGCTAAACTTCTATCTAAGAAAAATAAGAACACAGCCAGCTAATTTGATAAGCCCGGAATAAGCTAAATAATGCTATAAGCCTAACACTAAACAACCTAGTATTTAATATGTGCAACATATAATCGAAAAAGAGTCCCCTAGTGCAAGATGGTAGTGGTGTATATAAGGGTATTTGAGGTTTTGGTTGAGGTCGGGGGGGTTCGAGTCTAGGCTCACCCCCACTTCCCCGACTTCCCCTTTTGCTTTTTTGGCAAAACTTTGAAGAGCAAAGTTGCTTATTACCTGAGAATAAGCATCTTTAATAAAGGCAACAATATTCACTTTTAAGCACTCAATAAGCTGAAAATTGAACTTATTGTTAACAGTTAACACTTAAACCTTTTTAGAGCTTTTTACTTAAACTAAATTAGATTATACTACGAATAAGCTATAAGCTATACTAAATAAGCTAAGTTCTACTTAAGACTGACCTAATAAGCACTATTGAACCTAGTATAAGCTAAATAAACAGGCATTAAGCTAAACTTAGACTTAAACTACTATTTTCTATGCTCATGTACTCCAAGTTTTTTTTTCAAAACTAATAAGGCTAAATTTAAGCTATAACTTAATTCCAAAAGCAAAAACTTACTATCCTAACTAAGAAAGCTTAGTTCTACACTAAAACTCATAGCTTAAACATATATAAGCCATAAGCTCAAATAAGCAATTGAGCACTTGATTTGAAACTGAGACCCAAACAGTCCCTTAGAGGACTTTTGAGCTTAAAATTAAGCTAAAAGATGGAACCTTATGACTTTCTAGCTTACTCTAGCTTAAACTAGAACTATTAAGCTACTTAAAAATGCTTTTGAAAACCATTTTGAAAATCAAGAGCTTATAGAAAAAGCCAATTGAAATTTGCTTATTTACTCAGTTCCCACTGAGTTGTAAAAAGGATTTTTGAGATTTTTAAGCTTAATTTGCAATAAGCAAATAGATCCTTACACTATTCTAGCTTATACCACTGAAAAGCTTATCCTAATGTCTATTTAAAACAGCTTTTAAAAAACATTTTGAAATTCATTTAATCTAAGAAAAAGGCTAATGAAAAAGCTGTTTACTATTTTTTTTGGTTTTTGAAAACTTAATGAAAAAAAATAAACTCTCACTTAGACAGCTAAAATCAGTTAACCAAATAAGCTCCTTATACTAAACTAAGCTAAAACAGATGTATATCTATCCCTAAACTAGTTGTGCACAAATTTTTAGAAGCTAAAAACTAATTTTGCTACCTTAAAATTAAGCTTAAAAAGCCAAACCAGTAACTAAACTATGGTTAGACTCGGCTGGTGCAATTTACCACAAGCAATACACAGCACAAGTGTGCAGGTAACCAAGAGGATAGCTGCCCTTGTACACTCTTGTTGAAGTGTGTTTAAAAACGAAATTGAAAGCACAACAGCTCAATAAGCTTTTTTCAGTTTCAACACTGTTTAAGGCTTCAAAACAGAAACAAAATTTTTTCCCCTGGTGCAGGACAACTAGGATTAACCATAACTGTGATTTTTGAAAACTAATCTTTGAAAACTCTTTCCTTAATGATTAAAAATGGAGTCCAAACTGACTCAAACAATTTGCTCAAATACCTTTGACTTTTTGAGGTCAAAAACTCTTAAACCAAACACCCCTTTAAAAAGTGACAATTATGATTTGAGCTACTAAATTTGAAATCTATTAAACAAATGCTTAATACCAGACAAATACTTGATTAAAGCAACTTTAATAAGCATGAATTTACAACTAAATAAGCTATAATCTAAGACTTAAGCTAATTTTTCACTATATTTTTGAGGTTTTTTTAGGAGTTTTTAAGACAAATTGAAATACTAGTTATCTAATCTAATTAAGCAAGAGACAGATTAATTTAATGATTAATAAGCATAATGAAACCATGTTGAGCACAAAAAGCAACTACAATAAGGCTAATAAGCAGATCTAAGATAGTAAGCTAAATTTAAGCTAAAATGAATAAAGCTAGAGGAAAATGAGGAACATACTTGAGCTTAGCTTAACAAAAGGCATGATGCTCTAAGCTTATCTTTTTAGCAGATTATTAAGGTATTAAGTAGATTAAGAAGCTTATTAATAGCTCAATTTGAGCTTAGAGACTGCAAAGAGCTTATGAGAGTACTATTGCTAATTAGTCTTAAACAATTTAAGGAAAAATAAGAGCTTATTAAGTAAAATAAGAAGCATAAAAGAGATTTAAAAAACTACTGAGATTTCATAATTGAAAACTTGATTACAATATTTAAAAGGAAATTACAAGATTTAAAAGTAAAATTAAGCAAAAAGTTGAAATTAAGCTAAAATCTATCCTAAAAGCTACTTGTCTGTGTGTGAAGAGTGAGGCTCTATTTTTAGCCATTTGGAGAAGTCTTCAACCTGCCGATTCTCTATACTCCTTCCTAATCTTCATCCCTGTCATTTCCTTTCAATGATTGGATCCAATATTGCCGTTGGATTAAAATGCACACTCACGACGGAATGCCAAGTCTGTCATTCTTGAAGTACAGCTTTGCGTGCTAGTTTGAGGAGTGTGTTTCGTGCAAAACCCACTGCTTCTTTGTGCTTCAACACATTTCTACGTGTCTCTCGAGCTTGAGTGAGCTATCAAAGTAGTCTTAATATAACTAATTTCTACCCTGCCATTATGTTTAAGAGACCCTTGTATTGACGAACACAATATGAACCCTTCAATTTAGAAAAGATCCCTTTCGACTTCTTGCTCCAACGGGTAAACGAGTTGAAGCACGATTGAACAGTGAAAAAGGGTTTACCCGCCCTTTTTCACTCTTATAACTGAATGGGGTTAAAATTCGGTTGTAGTTTTGAGAGTTTAGACTTTCAGTCCCTGTGGTTTATTATTACAAGTTGTAGTGTAAAACAACTTTTCAAAATATGGCCCTTTGTGGATATATAAAAAAAGAAATGGGCTTTGTTTGGCATTAGGATCCGGGTAAGGCCCATATTAGGGGGAGGACTATAATTTTGGACTTTTGTGGAAAGTTGAGGGTTTGAAATGGTAACTTAGGAATTGATGGTCTTTTAGTGGGTTGTACTTTGGTTATGACCATCTTGACTGATTTGACTTTAGGGTTGACTTTTTCTGGCTTCAGTACTTTGAATTCCAGGCTTCGATCCTTTGTCTTTTCGTATCTTGTGTCCGTTTTACTATTTCTTGACTTTTTTCATAAATCCATACCTGCACACACAAAACTCAAATACAAGCATATTATTGCTATTTTTGGTTCAGTTGGGTTAATCTATGGGCTTTTCTGATAAAAAATGATATGTGGGTATATCATACATTTCAAAATCCCACTAACTAAACGATAGTGTGTTCCTCCCCCACGAAATATACTTGTCTCATATACCAAATACCTCAAAACCTCCCCAAACTAAACCTTTGAAGGGCATTAAAATCTTTTGTGGGGGACAGTTAAGAAGTCACAAGCTATAAAACACCCGATTTCCCTTTTTCCAAGATTTTTCTTTTTTTTATGATTTTTCTTAATAATTCCTAACTACAACTTATATTGTGTTTGACATAATGTAATGTTTTCATTATTCTTGGATAACTTTGAGGATCACGGAACAAAAAGCACTATAAAGTGTCCTAAAGGATAAATTTGTCGTTCCTGATTTTTCACTCTACCTATACTAAGCTTAAAAAGAAAGAAACACCGGTTAAGTACAAACTAAGATGCCAAGACTACTAATAATTACAACTTGTGAATTCTATCCACACCCGACCTAGAATCATAGTTAGGTGTAGTGTGCTACAAAATAAATTTAAACCATTAAATCCACAGTTTAGGAAGTTGTGACTAACCGACTATGCTCTCTACACATGGCCATTGAGCATAATAATTAAATAACAAGTAAGATCACAAACTTAAAGCAAACAAAAAACTCCTGTATGCTAAGACCTCGTTAGTTTTCACTTGCCCCATAATGTACTTTTCTTCTCTCGCAGCCCACACGTGCCCCCATAAACCCCAAATCAATTAAGGAGAAGAAGCAAAAATTAACAGTTCTGTATAATTTATATTTGTTTTTTATTTCTTTAGATATTAGCTATTAAAAATTCAACCCGCTGATAACAATACAACACCGCTGAAAAACAAACCGCTGGTAAGCAACTCGCTGGTAAGCAAACCGCTGGTTAACCACTCTTGCTTAGTAAACAACTCTCCTCCTTGAGCCAACCCGCCACCTAAGCAACCCCACCCAACCCGCCCTGTGAGACAGAGGTTAGTGTAACCTACTTAATAAAATATTAAATTATCAGCAAACCACCGTGAAGAAATTCTGGCAACTCTCCACGAAGAACAACGACTTTTATCACAAAAATCACCTATAAATCACCCTTTTGATGATTTTTGCTGTGATTTCTTTTGCACAACACTGTACCATAAAGGTAATAGCTACTAAAACAAAGAAACCCAAACTTAACAAATACAAACACCAAAAAAAAATTCCAGAAAGAAAATCATTAAAAAAGTGCGAAGGCCTTCAAAGGTACACTTTTCTATCTAAATCAAGCAAGAAATCGCACATACACACGATCTAATCATCCCATTAGCTCTGATACCATTTGTGGTATATCCTATATCATAACACAGGGTCGATTCTTGGATTTGGCTAGTTTCTAGAGAGAGAAACACTTGAGAGAGTTTTCTAGTGAGAGAAAATGTGTTTCTATGAAAAGGAAATAATGGACTAGCATTGCCGTCTTTTCCAAGTTGGAAGAGGCTTATAAATAGTACTTACAATATACCAGAATAGTACCACGACTTAAAAATACCGAAAAATCGTACTATTAACTATTAAACTACGAGCTTATAATACACAGTAAAATACACGTGACCGAGTCTTTTCTAATATCTAACACCTTGACTTATCAAACCCCAATGGTCTCATTATACCATACATAAGCTACTGTAGCCAGTGTTCCTTCAAGAATCTCCTATGCCCCATCATTGTTAGCAAAGTCATCTACCACCTTAAATCCATCTCTTACTAAATCATCACAGGATTAATTTGTTGCAGAGTCCTTCATTGTCCAAGTTGTTAGACTAATTGGTTGACTATGCAAAGAAAGCACATATGACACATTCACACAAATTGTCAATTGTATTGAGTTTAACAGTATACCTTGAGTGCTAGCAGCTATAGCACCATGAGCAGTATTAATTGCTCCATTTGTACTGCTGGTGCTATTTGAAGACACAAAGGCTACGTTTTGTGTGTTTGTGCTTGAGCTTGATGTCCCTTTGACCTCTGGTTCATAGATCTTCTGGGGGGGTGTTGTTAAAGAATCATCAAGGCTTAATGTATCTATCTCAACAGGCTTGTTCTTCGCCACACAATGGTATGTGTGGTTTCCACTCTGGTGACAGACTTCTTACATCAACTTTTGATTCACATTTTTCATGTGAGATACCTTTCATCACCATGAATCTCTAACTGACTGATAAGATTTTGAAGCCTATCAAAGGTTTAATCTAACACCTATAAGCTAGATGCAGTAAAATTTTCATACTGCTGCTTTTAGAAATGATCTCTAAGTCTTTTTAGTAGCATCCATTCCCTCCAAACCTCTTCTCACAGCCCAGCAGAAGGACTAGGCACTTATGATGAAGTGTAAACTCAATTGATGTTCATTTAGGGATGCCAATCAATAGAGTGCTTCTTGCCTTCAACTTAACCTCCTTTGTGCCTTTTCTTCAGCAGTTGTAGGAGCAATTGAAGTCTCAACACCTTCAACAACTTTTGTTATTGGAGGTTCTATTCCAATTCTCATGACTTCTATCCCATTGAGAATAATCAATGATCTGGAAGTACTGTTTCCATCCTCATTCCTTCAAAGCTCATACTCACGAACCTGGTTTAGCATAGGCACTTTTGATGCATGCACCATATGTACTGAGTCCTTGAACCATGACTCTTTCTTAGCAAAGTTTCTTCTCAAAAGCCAGAAGCTCGGATACCACTTGTTGATCCTCAACTTGAATGATCTTGAATCCTTAGCTTGATGTAAGGTTTGGGAGTAGTTTTAGCAAGATAAATCCTACACAACTATGATAGAAACTTTGTAAAAATATATCAAAGATTATGCAGAATCTAATCTTTAATCAATAAAAAGAATATGCAATAGAACAGTAATTCTAATGAATACACAGATTAACAAACAAAGCTTCAATATATTAATACGAATACTCTAACTAGTATTAGGGTTACAAAACCTTGAAGCTATAACGATATCAAAACAAAAGATTTCTAGATTGTATGTCAAACTCTATGCCCTAGGACCTCCTTTTATACATCAAGGAGTCCTAGTCGATTTACAATATATTCTTAAAACTTAGAATATTCTCAAAGATCTATTCTATAAATAACAATCCTTATCTCATAAGTAATCTTGATCTTCAATCAATCTTTATCCTTTCTTCTGTCTTTATCCATTCTCTTTTGATAGTAGAAACTCTTTCAGCAGTCTTAATCTTTGAACAGTTGTAACTTTTGTACTAGCAGCATTAACTTAGCACCAGCAGTAGTAACTTATACACCAGCAGCATTAACTGTGTACAAGCAGCATTAACTACTTAGAATATTTTCTTCAATCTTCACCAGCAGTACTAACTTTACTCTAGCAGTACTAACATATACTAGCAGTAGTAACTAACAGTACTAATATACACTAGCAGTACTAAGTTACACTAGCAGTAGTAACTATGAACTAGCAGTACTAACTACTTAGCATATTTTTCATTAGAGTTAATGAACAGCACTAACTTTTTCTTAGCAGCAGTAACACAAACCTTAGTAGTAGTAACTTCAAGATCATCATGAAGTCTTTTAATCCCAGCAAGTACAATTCTACCTTAAATAATTTTTATTGAAGGCAAGCTACTAAAAGAGTCATAGATAGACAACTTATCTCTTCATTGACTTATGTGCTTTTCCGTTCTAGCTGCAAAAGCCGAAGAAACCATGACTAAGAATTATCCATCCACCAGGTTCTTCATCAAGTATCACTCTTTTAAAACCATGAAACATAACGAAAAGAGAGTGTGCTTCCTAAGAATATCGCGTAGTGCTTCAATTCTCCAAATGGCTTATGTCTTTTTGCTTTTTGCAACCACCTACAAAGTATAACCTGATCAAAACCTTTCACTCAAATATTAATGCGTTGTCATGTTTTGGTGTGTTTCTGGTGTTTGTTTTAGCATACATAGATAATTCAGTTACATTTTTATCACTTCAAACACATCTCCTACAATTACAATTATTCACTTTCATTCACTTGTTCAATATACATCATGGACTCTAAAATATACATCTCATAAAAGATTATTGCTAACATGATTTGAACTAAGCAAACTGCACATACCATGCTAAACATTAGTATGCTAAAGAAATAACGGGTAGGAATAACCAAAGTTGACCCATGAGAGAAATAGTTCAAACCAAATTGACCCATTATATACTTTTTACTTAACCTATTTGACCAATTGCTTTACCTATTCGACACCTAAAATAGGTTATGTCCAGACAACCCATTAAAGAGTTCTTTTGTCCAAACAACACCTTAAAACAAATTTTGTACAAACTCCAAATAGCCCGAGAAAGGTGTCTGAAACAATATGCAAAAGATTAGATCTCGATAAACATTAAGAATGCACAAAAACATAAGACTACTCATTTCAAATTACCATAAGAACTCCGTGCAAACAACACATCTGAAAAGAACAATAAACATAACTAAATTGCATATGTTGCATCTCTTTTGGGTCAAATTGGTTAAGCTTAAAGATTAACAAAAAAGAAACGCTTCAAGATTGTGTTAAATACCCTAGTTAGGGTTGAGGCAGCTTAAGTAGCAGCCTCAGTGATAAGCATCACCTACTGCTCCGATTAGAATACACAATTCAAGTTCAAAAATGTCATATTCCCCTGATCATATTTAAAAATTAATTCGACTAAAGATTCCTAATAATCTTTTTCCATATAAAAGGGAACCTGAGCAAGACTTTCTATGTTTTTCAAGTATCTGAAGCAATATTTTCTATGCATATAAAAGGGACTAAGGGTCAATTCAGATCAATACTAAATTGTATTTTTGCAGGTTTTTCATTTTTTATGCAAATTCCAAACAGCCCCAATGAGTTGTTTATATAAGCAACCCCAAACAACCTTTAAAAGTAGTTGTTTAAATAAGCAACCCCAAACAACCCTTAAAAGTAGTTGTTTAAATAAGCAGCCCCAAACCTATGTAAGAAGAACATTTTATTATCAATGTGTTGCTTAATGAAGTTAACTGTCACAATCTGAAATAATGGGTTGAAACCAACTTCCTCCTTTTTACATAGTATGATTTATTTTCCGAATGAAGATAATTAAAAGAATATACAACAACAATTGTCATCCAGGAATTACATGGAACTCTTGGTATGCATATATAAACAAAATGACATACAAAAGAGGATCACTTACCCACAAAAAGAAAAAAATAGATAGCGGGTTAAGAAATAAAAAAACCTGATTAGCGAGTGATAAGTGTAAAATACACATATCCATTTATGCCTAAAATAACCCAATTAAACCCAAAACAAACCAAAAATGGCAAAAATATGCTTGTATTTGTGTTTTGTGTGTGCAGGTATGGATATATCAGAAATCACAAGAAAACCATCAAAAACAAGCAAACACGGACACGAGAACGGAAGAGTGTACAAAAGCCGGAAGCAAAGCCATAAAAAAGTCAACCTCCAGTCAATCTTGGTCAACAAAAGTCAATCACAAAGGACAAAATCCAAAATATTCCACTTTAGTCCTCCAAGTTTTAGAAAAGTCCACAAATGGTCCCTAAGCCATTTAAACCAAAAGCCCAATCCAAAAGCCCAACTAACTAGTCCACTTCTCTTTTGTAAAAACTACATGGACCAATCTTGTAATTTCCGAAACACCTTTTACACTACAAAAAGAGAAATGCAAAGACAAGGACTGGATTTGCAATTTAGCCAAAGTCATAACTGAAAATTACCCTTTCAGTTAAAATTTGGGCGCCAAATGAGTGACACTATTCACCCATCGTCCCCAGCTTTCACCATAGGTAAATCAAAGGGCTTTTTGAAAATAAAGGGTACGGATGTCTATTCAAGAGGTCTATAATGAAATGGCAAGGCTAAATTAGTCTAATCAAGTGATCTCATTAGCTAACTTAAGCAATCAAGCCACGCGGCTATGGATAAAGCACAATGGAATGAGGATTTTGCATTGATTTCACTCAGCAAACTAACATAAACGTCACATCATGGATTGCCAGCTTGGCAATCCATGTGAATCCCAAGGTTGATCAAACGGCCACAAATGATTGGATTAATGGAAGGTGGTGATTTAAAGGAGCGGGGGAATGACTCAGACTCCTAGAAGCTTCATATTGAGGCTATAAATAGATACCTCAGCTCACACACACAAGGGTGTTAATTTTTATCTTCTTTTTCTAGTTTTTTTTAGTGTAGCTTTCAGATAATTAGCTTATTTGTAATTCTCTTTTAAATCAGATGTAATTCTCTTTTATATAATGTAATCAAAGCTTTTTAAATAAATTCAGTGTTTGTCTTTTCTTAATCTCTTTTACTCATTAGCTCAAATCTGTCAATAAGCCTTCATAAGCTCTAATAAGTCTATAAGCTTATTATGGAGCTGAATTAAATCTTAATCATACCTAAGCCTTAAAATCAGCTCTAAATCTAATTACCTTTGCAATTTGGACTTTTGAATAAAGAAGGGGGGTTAACAATGGAGGAACTCCCAAGGACAATTACCCTAGCTTATTCATAAGCAAGGGAGCTTGTAGCTGCCTTTTATTAGGTCCTCTTGTTCAGCTAGAGGAGAAAGTAAGTTTTATTTTTAAATTCCTTGTTCATTTTCAATTATAGTTTAATATTTACTTATATGCTTGCTTATTGCTTAATTGCTTATTCACTTTGCTTATTAGTGCTTAATAATCCTTAATCTGGCTTATTAAGTATGTTTGTTCATTTTTTTAGCTTAATCATCTTAGATCATAGTTTTCTATATAATTTGTCATTAAACCATAAAAAACCAAAAATAAGAAGTTATAGAATAGATCTTAATTCTAGCTTAAAGTAGTTGTTAATTTGTGTTAATTAGGTTTGAATTAAGCTAGTTAATGTCTGGTAATCAAGTTTTCTTAATTAGTTTTCAATTCAAGAGCTTTTCTAAGTCTGTCAAAAACCTTAAGGGGTGTTTGGTTTAAGACTGTTTGACATCAAAAAGTCAAAATAAGTTTTGCAAATTGTTTGAGATAGTTGAGTTTTCATTTAAGATTAGTTTTAATAGAGTTTTTTAAGCTTAGTTTGTAAAAATCAAAAAGTTATGGCTTATTTTAAGTATTCCTGCACCAGGGGAGTTTGTAGCTTAAGTTTGATAGCTTAAGTTTGATTTGAGCTCTTTAAGCTTTTGTGTGTGCTTAAATTTTGTTTGCCTCACTCCACTTGAGTGTTTCTAAGTGCAGGATTACCCCTTAGGTAACCTGCACTATTGGTTTGTGTTTGTGCAAAGTGCATCAGTAGGAACTAAGGTGTTCCTACTGTCACTTTTGGCTTAATTTTTAGCTAAGTAATAATAGGTTTTAGCTTCTAAGGTTAGAGTAGGATTTAGATTAGGTATAGCTTAATTCAGTTTAAGACTTATTTTTCATTTCCAAGCTTATCTACTGTAGTACATTTGCTTTTAAAAGTCACTAAAAAACCAAAAATACCAAAAACAGTAGGTAATTAAGTAGTTTTTTAATTAGCTTTTATATTCGATTCTAGCTTATAGGTTAGATTTTAAGATTGATATAGGTAGCTTATTAGTAGTTAAGTAAAATTCCATAAGAATAGTTTCTGAATTTGCTTATTGAGCTTTTGAGCTTAAATTAATTTTGAGCTTTTCATGCTTGTTTCTGAGTTTAGTACTTTGCTATTCAATTTCAGATAGGATTAAGTGTAATCTATTCTTTTAGCTTTTCATTTCTAAATCCAGCACTTCATAAGCTTTCCATAACTCCTTTTCTTTTTAAATTTGAGCTTAATTTGAGCTTATTGCAGCTAATTTAGTAAAACTAAGAGCAAAAGCCCACTTTCTGTTTTCAGCTTATACATAAGCTCTTTTTGAGCTTATAAGGGGTTTTCAGTTCATATAGCTTTTATTAAGGTTGCTCACCACAACCTGTTCTACAACTTTTCTTTTTTAAGTTTTTCATGAAAAGCACTTTTAATTTCAATCTTATTTTTAAGCTAAAAAGGACTTTGTGTGAAATCGGGTTGGGCCTTCAGGGTAGTTTTTGAACTTTTTAAGTTTTCTCAGTTAGTCCCTAGGTTTGCACTGTTAGTCCTTTAGTCCTTGCATAGTTAGTCCTTAGTTAAGTATTTAATTAGTTTTTAATTTTAATTTTAATAATTAGGTTTAATTTTTAATTAGTTTAATTAAAGTTTAATAAAATAGTAAAAATTAGGGCTTTTATTTTTTTATAAAATTCTGCACTTTTTCTTTTTCTAGTATAATTTTTATAAAATTTTTAGGATTATATTTTTAATAGTTTTATTATTTTTATACTTTTTAATTAGTTTAAATCTTAGAAAATTCATAACTTTAAAACTAAAAACCCAAAAATAGTGATTCTTTTTTCTAAAATTTTCTTTTTTACTTATTTTAATAGGGGATAAATTATTAATTTCAATTATTTGCTATTTTTTTATTTAAATAGATTTTAATTAATAAAAAATTCAAAAATAATCAAAAAAAAAATAATTCTTTTTCTTAAAAATTTCTTTTATCTTAATTTAGGTTTAGGAATTTAGTTTGCATTTTTAGGACTTAATTTTGATTTACTTGCTTATTTGTCGCATTTTATTTGTTTCTCGTTAATCATTTTAAATGTTTAATTGTTCAATTTTACTTGTTGCTTTTATTTGGTAGTTATAGATCATAAAAATATCTTTGCTTTCATTCAAATCATAATCCGAGCTTAAACGAGGTTTCAATTACACAAGTCGTTGGGGAAACGACCCGGGTGATCATTCTTCCCGGTTAAATATACGTATTATATATTATATTATATATGTATGTAAAACTGCAATCAACTGCTAAAGTGATATGCATGAGATATATTATGAATAGATATGCATTAATCACATGACGCGTTTTGTAATCTCATTAAGGTTTCCTTGGTGTGTAAAAGGAACCCTACGGCATAGATCTAGATATCAAGTTTTATATAGTTTTTATAGCAAATATAGTTAGTTTCAAAGTTATTATGTAACTTTGATTGTGTTTAATATATTAAAAGTTTAGCAAGATCTTGTTTTATTGTTTCATTGTTCTTTTTAGTATTACAAGCTACTTGTCGGTTAGGACGCCCGATGTTGCAGTCGTTTAAAGGGTGGAGGTAACAATAATAATAATGTTAATCCGAGACT
>BQNB010022535.1:33530-62898 GCA_026074375.1 Tanacetum coccineum | reverse complement strand
AAGGTTGTGATTAGACATTAGATCGTAGTAATTAAATGTGTTCATCCTTCCTAGTTGTTTGCCACTATACCAATTCCCTTTTCAACAGTAAGGCTTACCACCCAATAATCCTTAAGTAATCTCAAAACTCCAAAAACATGCTTTCTTTACTGATTTCTTAGGTAGAATAATAAAACCAATTAGACAATTAGAAACATAAACCATTCTTTGGGTCGACACCCGTACTTACCAATCACTACACTATACACGATTGGGTACACTGCTCTTTAGTGCATAGGAATAGTCAAGGTAGTTAGGGTTTTATAAATGTAAAACCTGACATATTTTTATTAAAAGAAATTACGCATCAACTTCCTAATGAACAACAGCATTCTGAGCAATCTGAACCCATTTATGACACATATCCGTTGGAAAAGGTTGATAGCAATACCACTCCTGATTCAATAAATATGTGTAATAGGGGAGGAGATATTGACCAGAATGCTGAAAAATGTCAATTTACAAGTTCTTTACTTGATCCATTAACTCAACCTAACATGTTGGGATTTATTGATTTGATGATACAAAAACAATGATACAAAAGAACAAAAGAATGAAACAACAAGGACTTAAATTGACAATATAGAATTCTACAAAAGATGGAGGATTCTAAAAGATCTCCTTAAAAGATTTGGTCAAAGATATGAAGATAAATATTAGGAAGATTTAGTTTCCTAATACAATCAGGTTTCCTTTATAAGTCTTATGGACTCTATTATATAAAGAGATCCCTAGACATAGTTTTAGGTGTGCAAAAGTGTGTGTGTATGCACCAAAAAACATGTAACCTATAGGAAGATGTAGATGTCTAGTGTGTTTAGCCTCAAGATCAAAGTGTCATTGATCCTGTCACAGTTAGGTAATCGTTCTATGCTGATCAAATAGAATTGGGGCTTGTATGGAATGAAAAACCTTGTTAAATAACATTGTTCTTATTATTATTCCGCTGCGTATTCAATACTTTATTATCTATAATCCTAGATCAGCCTAGATCAAACTTCATAATTGGTATCAGAGCCAAGGGGCTCTTGATCTAGGATACAAGGTTTTTGTGTTTTCTGCTAATTCAGTAATTGGTCAAATTCGGTTAAATTAGGGTTTCCAAAACTCTAATTTGGTAAAAGCAGAAAAATTAAAGATAGTGTTAAAGGTTGCAAAGTCTGACCTGCTATTTTCGTGAACAGTATCTTGCAAACTTCTGATAAAAGGTGTAGTAGATTGTGAAGGGTTTATGGTGTTCGTTTATTTACAGAAGCAGAAGGGTTTGGCGTTTAGGTATCTTCACAGGTTTGAAGCTTCAAAAGTAGCAAAGATTCATTCTTTTATGGAAAATATATATAGACATGCTGTTGGGTTATCTTAACTGCTACTGTTGAAGTCATCATGATAATGGTGATGATTATATCATCATGATTATGTTAGCAGATTGGGTTATGATTTGTGGTTATATTGTACTGTTGTTTGGACGTGGATGTGATAATGAGTTTGCATATAAGAAGTAGCTTTGTGATAGTGTGCAACAATAGTAAGTCAAACAGTATTAAGTTTATGCTGCCAGGTTTCATGTGTTAATGCTGCCATGCTTAAAGGAAGTTAGTACTGTTTGATTAAGGGATTACTACTGCTAAATTGTTTGATACGTATATGAAGGTACTACTGTTAGCAGTTACTACTGTTAGGGTTAGCAGTTACTGCTGTCAGATTTAAAACAGTTTAACAAGGGATGAATGTGTTATGATAACAGGCGTCAAACGTTTATGGTTACTTTATTTGGGTTTGTGTTATCAGTTTAAGATTTAAAGAAATGTCAAAAAGGCTACTATTTTTTAGTTAAATTGCAAAGTAATTACGGAGTTTATTTGGTATTTCTTATTTGAAAATGAAGTGAGTTTCATGAAGGAGTTTACTTATTTCATCATCGGTATTTCTAGCTATCGATTGATTACTTGCTTGAGCGTATACGGTTTATGATTGAGACTTGAAGTATCTAGTTACATCTGATGTAAGGAGTTACGTTGTAGTACTCACAGGTTATAGCTATCACTTAAAGGCGTTACATTGTAGTGCTCAGTGTCACACGAAGATGACGATGTGGTTTATTTTAAGAGGGTATCATGCACCGTTCTTCAATCAACAACAGTGCAAGCTTAAGTAACAAATTTAGGGGATTTTACTTCAGTTTCAAGTTTGGCATATCGAATTTACTTCATCAGTAATCATTACAACGAGCCAAAAAAATAAGAGATTAAAGAGATGGTTAACATATTGGTTTCAGGGGAAGCATATGATAAAGTGTTTAACCATCTACATGCATCACTTAAGGGGAAGGTTTTGATTCTTACTACTGCTAAGTCATTATTACTACTGCTAGTTTAAGTTTCTACTGCTTGAATTCATTTATCTTATTATGCGTCATAGAGGGTAATTTGAGACATTGGAAAGCTTGGATTAAAGGTGTGATATATGGTTTGTAGTTGTAAAGATCAAAGTTGCATATGTTTACAAGTCCCCTATTGGATAATGACAAAAGGGGGAAGAAGATGTTATACAAAGATGATATGATATTTGCAACTTATTATATTAGTGGCATGGCATGGAACAAGATGTTGAAAACTTCATTGTGTTGAAGAAGTTTCAACAAGTTTAAAGGAAATCTTAAATTAAGGGGAAGTTTGTTTCATACATAAAGATCTCAACTTCAGGGGAAGTTCATGCAGAAGATTGCTTTGTCATCATCAAATAGGGGAAGATTGTTTGTTGGGTTTTTTGGATTTGATGATTAAAAAAACAAATGAATGAAACAACAAGGACTTAAATTTGACAATATGGAATTCGAAAAGGATGGAGGTTCTAAAAGATCTCCTTTAAAGATTTGAGTCAAAGGATATGAAGATAAATATTAGGAAAGATTTAGTTTCTAATACAATTAAGGTTTCCTTGTAAGTTGTGGACTTTTTATATAAAGAGATCATTAGACATAGTTTTTTGTGTGCCAAAAGTTGTGTGTGTACACCAAAAAAATGTAACCTATAGGAAGTTGTAGGATACATCTAGGTGTGTTTAGCTACCAAGATTAAAGTGTTTTGATCCTGTTAAAGTTAGGTAATCATTCTATATGCTCTCTAGAATTAGGAGTTATATGGATTTGAAAAACCTTGTTAAATACATTGTTCTTGTTATTGTTCAGTGTTATTCATACTTTGTTATTTACGAATCCTGATCGCAATCCACAAATAACACAAATGTGAACAATCATACAATCTATCGAGTCTCGAAAAAAATATTTTCTCTACAAAAGACTATTGCCTAATTTCAAAAGATTTTTCAAGATTGGAAGCACATTGTGTTAATTTGTAATTAAATATCTAATTCAAGCTGTTAAATTCAGGCAACCATTGGTTAAATTTTGAATGAACACAATTAATAAAGCCAGATTAAAATGGGAAAAAAGATGTATTGAAACAATTTACACGGATTTGGAACTTAGAATGGCCTAAAATTACTTGCAGAGACGAGCCTGTCATTCTCTTTTTTGACGTTTGTGCTTCTTTTGTGAGGGAAACAAGAGCAATTTTCTTCTTTACTTGTGCTTTTCTCTCAACAACGTGGCATTCTTCCTTTGGGATTGGACCAATCAGAGATGGGGAGTGACATTGTACCCTCTAATTTTGAAAACCCCTTTGTTTTGAGCCAAGGGCACGTTTGGGAAGATGATGAACAGTGAATGGGATTTACCGGCCTTTTTTTTATAACTAAAATGGGTAAAAATTCATTTGAACTTTGGGAAATAGCAACTTCAGCCCTTGTATTTGTTTATTCTATTTCTAATTATAAACAATTTTTCGAAAATTGCAAAACTGGCCCTTGTGGTTGTTATAAAAGGAAATGGGTTAGGATTTGGGCTTATTAGATCCGGGTAAGGCCCAATTAGAGGAGGGGACATTTTTGGACTTTTGTGAAACTTAGAGGGTTAAAATGGAATATTATGGTTCTTGTTGACTTTTGCTGACCAATGATTGACTTTTCTTTGACTAGATTTGACTGAGGCTTAACTTTTCTGGCTTCGGCTTTGATTTTTTTGCTTCTTTTTGTACTCTTCTGATTCTCTAGTCTACAAAACACTACTAATGGTAGCAAACAAAAACCTAGGAGCAATAATCAAACATCTAGGAATTTTCCATCTAAGAGTAGTGGTGTAATGTCAAATAGTGTGCCACTAGTAGATCACTCTAGGAATTCTAGTCCTTTTTTAGACTCCAAACACTTTGTTTGCTCGACTTGTCAGGAATGTGTCTTTAATACAAATCATGATGATTGTATAACAAAATTCTTAAAAGAGGTGAATTCTCGTGCTAAGGTTCAATCCCTTAAGACTCGAAACAATATCAAACCCGATGAAAAGATAAGTAATGTTAACAAACCAAAAATATGGATCTCTAAAGGATATAGGCTTTCTCCCAATAAGTCTTTTGCTAGGCATGAGAAAACAAACACTCCTAGATCTTATCTTAGGCGGAAACCCACGGGTAAAATTTTCAACATTGTTAGTCTTAGGTGGGTTCCAACTGGAAAGATATGCACCTCTAACACAACCAAGGTTGATAGTGAACCCCCAAATGGTTTAAATGAATATATTACTAGCCCATATGAATGCGAACAAACTCTTAATATTAGTGCAAGTACTCTTAACTTAAGTGCAGGTACATCCCTCAATCCTAAAAAGGAAAGACTCAGAGTTTGGTTGTTGAAAAGACTGATATCTCATAAACCAGGGGTTCAAGAAAATTAAATCTGCTGAACAAAAATGATGGCGTCTGCAGACAACACTTCAGGCCTCGCTCCTCAAAGAAAAGAAAGGTGTACGCTTCAGTGCGATTTATCTTTAAAAGAAGAGAAATCTTCTTATTTTTGACCATTCTCATCAACAAGTTTCATATTTTCCCATGCTCGTTCAGTCATTAAGTGGATCAACGTACATTAGCTTGTATTTTAATTCACTTGTTCAATCAAAAATGGCAATTACATATGCAATTTTCAAAGGGGGGAATAGTGAATAAAATGTGATTAATACGGTTTAACTTGGTTTATCAATGTGTATTAAATGGTCAATGGCTTCTGAACAATTCAGTTCAGGACCCGCGCCTCAATTTTTGACTCCTGGAATAATCAGTTCAGGACTCGGGCTAAATCATGTTCCCCAACCACCTTATGTCCCACCAACAAAGAATGATTAGGATCTCTTGTTCCAACCAATGTTTGATGAATACTTCAATCCTACACTAAGTTTTGTTTCTCCAGTTCAAGCAGTTGCTGCTCCAAGACTTGTTGATCCAGCTAGTTCACCTTCATCAACCACTATTGATAAAGATGCACCATCAGCAAGTATCTTGTCTACTCAAGAACAAGAACAATCTCTAATCATCTCTCAAGGTGTTGAAGAACCCACACCAATTGCACAGTTTAATGATGATCTATGTCATGAAATTCTCCATGAAATTTCAACTTCTTAAGAATCATCTTCTAACATGTTATCCCACACTCCATTTGAACTTCTTGGTAAATGGACAAAGAATCATCCATTAGCAAATGTGATCGGCAATCCCTCTTGACTAGTCTCCACAAGAAAGCAACTTCAGACTGACGCTATGTGGTGTTATTTTGATGCCTTCCTCAATTCTGTCAAACCAAAGAATTTCAAAGAAGCAATGCTCGAATCACCATGGATTGAAGCTATGCAGGAAGAAAAATATGAATTCGAAAGACTACAAGTTTAGGAATTAGTTCTGTGTCCAGATTTCGTAATGTTGATCAAACTGAAGTGGATCTTCAAAGTCAAGAAAGATGAATTTGGCGGGGTACTCAAAAACAAGGCTCGATTGGTCGCTAAAGGATACCGTCAAGAAGAGGGAATTAATTTCAAGGAATCTTTTGCACCTGTTTCCAGAATCGAGGCCATTCGTATCTTCATTGCAAATGCTGCCAACATGAACATGATGATCTACCAGATGGATGTCAAAATGGATTTCTTGAATGATGAGCTACGGGAAGAGGTCTACGTTACTCAACCCAGAAGGATTTATTGATCAGGACAACCCAACTCACGTGTACAAACTTAAAAAGGCACTCTATGGTCTTAAAAAAGCTCCACACGCGTGGTATGACATGTTGTCTAGCTTTCTACTTACTCAACAATTCTCTAAAGGTGCAGTCGATCCAACACTCCTCACCAGAAAAGTAGGAAACGGCATCTTATTGGTACAAATTTATGTCGATGATATAATATTTACCTCTACTAATACTGCTATATGTGATGAATTTGCTAACATAATGACTTCTAGGTTTAGGGTGTCGATGATGAGAAAGATGTCTTTCTTTCTAGGACTTCAAATTTCTCAAAGTCCCACAGGCTTCTTCATAAACCAATCTAAATATGCTCTAGAAATAATAAAGAAATATGGTATGCTATCTAGTGATCCGGTTGACACACCTATGGTAGGCAAAACCAAACTGGATTCAGATCTATAGGGGAATCCAGTTGATCTTACACATTACCATGGTATGATTGGCTCCCTTATGTATCTGACATCCAGTCGACCTGGCCTCATATTTGTAATATGCATGTGTGCCCGGTATCAGGCACAGCCTACCGAAAAGCACTTACATGCAGTTAAACGGATCTGTTGATACCTAAATGGAGCCTTTAATATGGGTCTATGGTACTCAAAAGATACCGGCATTGATCTAACCGCATATGTAGATGCAGATCATGTCGGGTGTCAAGATTATTGACGCAGTACTTCTGGCAGTGCATAGTTATTGGGTGATAAACTTGTCAGCTAGTCCTCGAAGTAGCAAAAGAGTACTGCTATATCCAGTACAAAGGCTGATTATATTGCCTTATCTGGGTGTTGTGCTCAAATCCTATAGATGATATCACAACTAACAGACTATGGGTTTAAATTCAATAAGATTCCTCTGTACTGTGATAATGAGAGTGCAATTACTTTATGCTACAATAATGTTTAACATTCAAGATCTAAACACATAGATGTCAAATACCACTTTATTAAGGAGCAAGTGGAAAATAGAGTGGTGGAACTCTACTTTGTCAGAACAGAATATTAGCTAGCAGACATTTCACCAAAGCTTTGCCTCGAGAAAGATTCAACTTCTTGGTTAACAAGCTTGGAATGAAAAGCATTTCTCCCAAAACTCTGATAAGTCTGGCAGAATAAGAGGACGAGTAATGGTGGTAACTCCTTGTGTATCCTGTGTATTATATGTAAATAAGAAAACGTAAAAACACACAAAGAGTTTTCATTTTTTTTATAAATTTTCTAAAAGAAAATACAAAAGTATAAAACCATAAAAAGAAAATAGAAAATTAAAAATTAGAAAATACCAAAAATATGTATTTCATGCATGTCTTCTAAAAATCGATAATATTTACGGCTTTAGAAATGTCATTCAATAATGACACAGAGCCGTAAATAAAGTTTGAGCAGAAGTTCAAAATGTTTTAAAAACATGTCATTGGTTTGCTGTTATTTCAAATAGCAACCCATTCTTCATCTTAAAGGCAAGTATATCACCAAAAAGATAACTTGACCTCACAACGGGAATTAAATTTCTTGGGCTTGATCTACTTTATGATCATGCAATGGCTTGTGTATACTTTGCTACACAACTGTGTTGTCTTACAGAATACGTGTACATGTCAGTGCATTTATTCTTCAAAAGAAGAGAAATCTTCTTTCATAATTGGTAAAACATTATCCTAAAATCAGAATCAGTTTTTGACATCACAAAAAGATTTTCAAGAAATTTCGACCACTCGAACAAATACAATAGATCTTTAAATAGAATACGAGTCTTTGTTCGAGGGGGGGGGGGAGAAAGTGTTTTCCAATTTTCTTTAACAAGTCATGGAACTTATATGGAAAAAAGTCTTAACTTAACGGATAACAGTTTGAGGGGGAGCTAAATTATTTTAACTCTAAGGGTTTAAGTTGTCATAAGTTAATAACTGTATAGGCTTAAATATAATTTCAAGGTTAGTGGCTTAGGCTTAAACTATATTCGATCAATATTGCCAACACCTCATAGTTTTCATGGGCTTAGGATTGTTTTGAAATAATGTTAGGAATACAAAAAGTATCGGTCACTACCAATATAGTTAGTCATAGCTGTTGTGTAATCATATGTAATAGTAGTAAGCTAACCGAGCCAAAGGCACATGAAATGCCCATGATTAAGCCCATGGTCGATCTTATGTTGATGTATTTATACCCTCTCCACACATGGAGAGGGTGTTGGTTGGTTAGTTCATTTCACACACATAATCTAATCTCTCTTTCTTTGTTACTTTCTCTCACTAGAACCATCCTCCCACCTACTTTCTCACTCTAGATTTCTTTATTGTTCTTTGGTGTTATAGATTACTAGTATTCTACAATTGGTATCAAGATCCATGGAGTGATTTGTTTAGTTATTTATGTTTGATCTTGTTTCGTTTTTGTTTAACCGTACCTTCTTCTTATTCTTCTTGGCTTCGTAGCATTTTTTGTACACTAAAAGATCATTTACCTTGGTAAATCTGATCTAGTATCTTTAGGATATAGGTGTACAAGCTTAGATTCAAGAAAACATCATTTTTGTTTAAATTTTATGTTCGCAAAGTCTTAGAAAGTACTAATCTTGATTTTAAATTTTTTGGCTTAAAAACCATAAATTTTGCATTTTTAAGGTACCTATAGGCTTAGTAATACTAGTTGTACCAGAAATTTTGGGAAAAAACGATCAAAAGTGTGTCTTTTTGTGTTTTGAAAAATTTGAGTTTCGTCTAGTAGAAGGCGAGTTAGCAATCTGCAGGTGAAGGCGAGTTATCAAGGAGAGTTAACAAGGCGATTTATTAACTTTCTTTGCAAGGCGATTTAGCAACTTTCTTTGCAAGGCGATTTAGCAACTTTCTTTGCAAGGCGATTTAGCAACTTTCTTTGCAAGGCGATTTAGCAGATCTCTTGACAAGGCGATTTATCATCTTCTCTTTACAAGGCGATTTATCATCTTCTCTTTGCAAGGCGATTTATCATCTTTCCTTTGCAAGGCAATTTATCAGTCTTCTAGTACAAGGCGAATTAACAAACTCTCAGTATAAGGTGAATTAACAATCTTCCTTTACAAGACAATTTAACAACTTCCAAAAGGAAAATTAATTCACTTGTACTAAAGTTAAAACCTCAAATTTGCTAAAGTAACTTATATGGTTTATCTCTTTGATTTGTAAAATCCCGTGAAACATTCAATTATCTTCTCGGTTTTATTAAGAGTTGTAAAATCCCGTGTAGTTTCAAGACTTACAACACTCAAAAGACAACTCACTAAAAACACAAATACTTTCAATCACCGTTCGATCCACAAGTAATCTAATAACATCAAATCAACATAGATTCAATGATTCCACTTGGACAAAAGAATACTCTTGCTGAGTACAAGATACTCTCCGGTGCTGACAATCATCCACCAATGTTGGACAAGGACCTGTATGATTCTTGGAAAAGTAGAATGGAATTATACATGCAAAACATAGAGCACTGAAGAATGATACTTGAATCAGTTAAAAACGATCCACTCATTTGTCCTACTGTTGAAGAGAATAGGGTGATCAGAACAAAGAAATATGCTGAATTATCTACTACTGAGAAAATTCAAGCTGATTGTGATATGAAGGCAACCAATATCATTCTTCAAGGTCTACCAGCTGATATCTATTCACTTGTGAATCATCACAGAGTTGCCAAGGATTTATGGGAGAGAGTTTAATTACTGATGCAAGGTACTTCTTTTTACTAAGAAGGAAAGAGAGTGTAAACTGTATGATGCATTTGATAAGTTTACTCACATCAAGGGGGAATCACTTCATAAGTATTACTTGAGATTCACTTAGCTGATTAATGACATAAACATTTACAACATGTAAATGGAGCAATTTCAAGTTAATACCAAATTCTTAAATAGTCTTCCACCTGAATGGAGTAAGTTTATGACTGATGTCAAGCTTGTAAAAGATTTGCTACTACCAACTTTGATCAGCTTCATGCATATCTTGAACAACACAAACTCTATGTAAATGAAGTCCGTCTTCTGCGTGAACGCAATCAAGATCCACTTGTATTTGTTTCAAATCAGCAGATGACACCACCTCACTTCAACTCTTATCAGTCTTTATACAACAATCCTTAGCTTCAACAATAGTTTCCACCATCTCAGTATGGATCAATTCATCCCAATCAACATTACTCATCTACTTATCCATCACAACCTCAATTCAATCATTCATCCGTTCCACCATCATATCCATATCAGTCTCAAATGAATCATCAAACCTCATCTGTTCCACAAATTGCTTATCAATCACCTCAAGTTACTACACAACCTATGACTGAGTCACCTCTTATGGACTCAGGTTTTGCTGTTCCTATATTCTCTCCAGGAGATGATCCAATTGCTTGTCTCAACAAGGCAATGGCTTTTCTAACAGCTGTAGCTTCCTCAAGGTTCCCCTCAACCAATAATCAACTTAGAACTTCATCGAATCCAAGAAACCATGCCACTATTCAAGATGGCAGGGCCACAGTGCAACAAGTTCAGGGGAGACAAGGTCAAAGTTATCCTGGTACTGGTTACAAGAGTAATGCTACTAGTTCTGGGGGAAACAATGCAAGTGGACAGGCAAAGGTTGTTAAATGCTACAACTGTCAAGGTAAAGGACATACGACTAGACAATGCACCCAGCCTAAGCGACCAAGGAATGCAACATGGTATAAGGATAAAGCAATGTTAGCTGAAGCTCAGGAAGCTGGACAAATTTTGGATGAAGAGCAAGTCGCATTTCTTGCAGATTCAGGGGTTCCAGATGGTCAAGCTGTTCAGACAATCATTCCAAACAATGCTGCTTTTCAGACTGAGGATCTTGATACTTATGATTCTGACTGTGATGATATCTCGAATGCAAAAGCGGTTCTTATGGCCAATATTTCCAACTATGATTCTGAGTTATCTCAGAGGTACCTCATTCTGAAATCTATCTTAATGATTCAGTCTTCATACAACAATCCTCAGCTTCAACAATAGTTTCCACCATCTCAGTATGGATCAATTCATCCCAATCAACATTACGCGTCTACTTATCCATCACAACCTTAATTCAATCATTCATCCGTTCCACCATCATATCCGTATGAGTCTCAAATGAATCATCAAACCTCATTTGTTCCAAAATTGCTTATCAATCACATCAAGTTACTACACAACCGATGATTGAGTTACCTCTTGTGGACTCAGGTTTTGCTGTTCCTGTATTCTCTCCCGGAGATGATCTAATTGCTTGTCTCAACAAGGCAATAACTTTTCTAACGGTTGTAGATTCCTCAAGGTTCCCCTCAACCAATAATCAACTTAGAACTTCATCAAATCCAAGAAATCATTCAAGATGGCAGGGTCATAGTGCAACAAGTTAAGGGGAGACAAGGTCAAAGTTATTTTGGTATTGGTTATAAGAGTAATGATACTAGTTCTGGGGGAAACAATGCAAGTGGACATGCAAGGGTTGTCAAATGCTACAACTGTCAAAGGGAAGGACATATGGCTAGGCAATTCACTCAGCCTAAGCGACCAAGGAATGCAGCATGGTATAAAGATAAAGCAATGTTAGCTGAAGCCCAGGAAGCTGGACAAATTTTGGATGAAGAGCAACTCCCATTTCTTGCAGATCCAGGGGTTCCAAACGGTCAAGTTGCTCAGACAATCATTCCAAACAATGATGCTTTTTAGACTGAGGATCTTGGTACTTATGATTTTGACAGTGATGATATCTCTAATGAAAAAGATGTTCTCATGGCCAATATTTCCAACTATGGTTCTGACATTATCTCAGAGGTACCTAATTCTGAAACCTATCTTAATGATATAGAAAATCAAAGTGTGCATGCAATGCAAGATTTTGAACAAATACCAGCTGTGGATGTTACAGATAATGAGATAACAAGTGATAGGAATATCATTCCGTACTCTCAATATTTGCAAGAAACACAATAGGAGAATATTCAAGATACTAATTGGCAGGCACAACAAGATTCAATGATCTTATCTTTGATTGAACAAATGTTGGAACAAATGATTAATCATGTAAATAATTGGGAAAAGCTAATAAGGAACAGAATAATGAATCAGTAACCACTGAGCTAAAGAGATATAAAGAATGATTCAAAACTTTTGAACAACGTCTTAATATTGATTTAAGCAGTCGTGAAAAAATGATTGACTCTCAAATAGATGATATGATTAAAGAGAAGCTTGCACTGAAAGAACAAGTTGACTCACTTGAACAAAATCTTTCTAAATAAATCAAAGAAAATGATCAACTCTTACAACAAATCATGTCTCAAGTTATTCTTTTAACTGTGATGAATTCTATGTCTTTGATTGGTGAATCTGTGAATATGGAAAAAAGCGAAATGAATCTTGTGATAAGTGTTTCAATCTTGATGTTGAGCTTTTAAAATCACAAAATACGCAAAATGATCTTTTGAAAAGTTACTCACAACTTGAAAAACATTGTATTTCTCTTAAATTATTAATACAACTTAATCAAGAAATTTTTCAAAAAGATAAATCTTGTAATAATCAAAATGCTCTCGAAATTCTAGAATTTTTAAAAAATAATGATTTTAAAGCTAAGCTACAAGACAAAGACACTACCATTTGTAAGTTGAAGGATATTATAAAATCAATAAGAGAAAAGTCCAAGGAAGAGAATGTCAATTATGATTATGGTGAAATTGAGACAAAAAATGTGGAACTCGAGAATAGTGTGGCAAAACTGATTTTGGAAAACAAGCGTCTTGCTAATGAAATTAATCATGTGAAACAGGTTTTTAAAGAGCAGTTTGACTCAATCAAAAAGACACGTGTTCGTACTAAAGAACAAAGTGACTCTTTAATTGATAAACTGAACTTAAAATCTGCTGAAAATGAGGATTTAAAAGCTCAAATTCAAGATAAGGTTTTTGTGATAACATCATTGAAAAACGATTTACGAAAATTAAAAGGAAAAGAAATTGTTGATATTGCTGCACAAATACCATCTGCCAACACTATTGTTCCAGGCATGTTCAAGCTAGACTTAGAACCTTTGGCTCCTAGGTTATTGCAAAATAGGGAAGCTCACATAGATTACCTTAAGTACACTCAGGAACAAGCTGATATTCTTCGGGGAATAGTCGAACAAGCTAAAGCAAAACAACCTTTAGATAAAGAGTTAGACTTTGCCTGTAAGCATGCCCAACGAATTCAGGAGTTACTTGTATATGTTCGAGATACATGCCCTAATGCGATTAAACTTAGTGCGAAAAAGGTTGTTGTCACACCCAAAAACAATGTCAAGAAAGTTAGGTTTGCTGAACCCTCTAATCCCCTCAAACAGTCATACATTAAAACAGGTAGAGTCTCTTACAGCAATTTGTTTTTGTTTTTTATTAGGATTCTTACACACTTGTGTGGTCTCTATGAGAATTGTAGTATTCTACTAGTAATTGGGTTCAAAGCTACTTGCAAATAAAAAGAATGATAGGATCTTTCTCTTTTTCTCCTTTCTCTTATTTGCGAACACCAAGTAGGAACATGAAGAATAAAGTAGAAGCCTAACCTAGGAAAAAGAATCATGTTGTTGAACCTATTCGTGATGTTGATGTTAAGCATTCACTGTTAAAAGCGAATTATGAACCTAATTGTGCTACTTGTAAGAAATCTTTGTTTGATGGTGTTCATGATATATGTCTTCTTGATTTTGTGGAAAATGTGAATAGCCGTGCTAAATCTGCTAAGAAACATAAAAAATAAAATATTTTTGAAACCTACGGGTCTTGTATTCACTAAGTAGGGACTTAAGTTGAACCAAACTCAAAACGAAGCAAACTTTTACTATAATTGGAATAACTCGTGCCCTTTAACTAGGATCACGTACCTAACATAGTGCCTCTTAAAAAACCGCACTTACCACTCAGTTGAACTCAAAAAACAAAGCTTAAAGTTCTTACAGCAGGAACCCAATACCAAAAATGTTAAAAATATAGGTTCGAGTAAAAAGGCTAAGATTGTAGAATCTAAGAATGCTAACCACTCGGAACCCAATCATACTTAGGGATCCAATGTTACATATATTTCATCATCTTCTTCTCTTGTCATGACAGGTTGTCTAGATTGTTCTCTGGTATCTAGACTCTGGATGTTCAAAACACATGACAAGGAACCACTCTCAGCTCATGAACTTTGTTAGTAAATTTTTGGGTACAGTTAGATTCGGGAACAACCATATTGCAAGGATTATGAGGTATGGTGACTATCAGATGGGAAATATTACTATTTCAAGAGTATACTACGTCGAGGGGCTTGGACATAACTTTTTTCTGTTGGTCAATTTTGCGACGCGGGTCTTGAAGTTAGATTTAGAAAAAACACTTGCTTTATTCGTAATTTAGAAGGTGTTGATCTACTTTCCGGATCCCAAGACATAATTTGTACATAATTTCTCTTGATAAGATGCTTAAAACATCTTCGATCTGTCTTCTATCCAAAGTGTCAAAGACTAAGAGCTGGTTATGTCATCGTCGGTTATCACATCTTAACTTCGGTACTCTTAACAAACTAGCTAAAGATGGTCTTGCACGAGGCATTCCAAGGCTTAAATTTTAGAAAAATCATCTTTGTTCAGCATCTGCATTTGGAAAAAGCAAGAAATCCTCTCATCAACCCAAAGCTGAAGACACTAACCAAGAAAAACTATATCTTTTGCATGTGGATTTGTGTGGCCTGATGCGTGTGGCGAGTATTAATGGGAAAAGGTATATCTTAGTGATTGTCGACGATTACTCAAGATTTACTTGGGTCATATTTTTGAGGTCAAAAGATGAGGCTCCTGACACCATCATTAAATGCAGAAAAAATATTCAAGTTCGTTTGAATGCCACTGTCTGTAATGTTCGAACAGATAATGGAACCGAATTTGTCAATCAGACACTTCGTGAATTTTATGAAAATGTTGGCATCTCGCATCAAACATCTGTTGCCCGCACTCCTTAGCAGCACGTCATTGTTAAATGGTGAAACCGAACTCTTGTAGAAGTTGCTCGTATAATGTTAATATTTTCTAAAGCTCCATTATATATATGGGAAGTAATCAACATAGCCTGTTACACCAAAAATTGTTCTTTAATCCGCCTCCGATACAACAAAACTCCATATGAGCTTATGCAAGATAAAAAACCAGATTTATCATTCTTTCATGTCTTTGGTACACTATGTTATCCTACCAATGATAATGACGACCTAGGTAAATTAGATGCAAAAGCTAACATTGGTATTTTTGTTGGTTACGCGCCCGCAAAAGAAAGCGTTCAGAATCTACAACAAAAGAACCGGGAAAATTATAGAAACAATTCATGTGATTCGATGAGCTGACTGCTATGGCTTCTGAACAATTCAGTTCAAGAAACATCCAGTTCAGGACTCGTTCCAAACACTATTTCTCAACAACCTTGTATTCCACCAAACAGAGATGATTGGGATCACTTGTTTCAACCTATGTTCGATGAATACTTCAATCCTCCATCAATTGCTGTTACTCCAGTTTAAGAAGCTGCTGCACCAAGAGCTGCAGTTTTAGCCAATTCTCCTGTGTCAACTTCCATTGACCAGGATGCTCCATCAACAAGTATTCCATCAACACAAGAACAAGGACATTCTCTAAACATTTCTCAAGGTTTTAAAGAATCACCAAAACACCAACTTTTCGTGATGATCCACTTCATGAATCTCTTCATGAAGACTCGTCTTCTCAAGGATCATCATTGAATGTGAGACAAACCCACACTTCATTTAAACACCTTGGTAGATAGACTAAGGATCATCCTATAGCAAACATAATTGGCAATCCTTCTTGCTCTGTCTCTACAAGAAAGCAACTCTAAACTAATGCCATGTGGTGTTATTTTGATGCCTTCTTGACTTTGGTAGAACCAAAGAACTTCAAACAAGCAATGACCGAACCATCATAGATCGATGCAATGCGAGAAGAAATTCATGAATTTCAAAGAATAGAAGTTTGGGAATTGGTTTCGTGTCCAGATAAAGTGTTATTGATCAAATTAAAGTAGATTTATAAGGTCAAGACGGATAAATTTGGCAGGGTACTAAAGAATAAGGCTAGACTAGTTGCTCAAGGATTCAGGCAAGAAGAAGGAATCAATTTCGAGGAATCATTTGCACCGATAATTAGAATAGAGGCCATCCGTATATTCGTAGCAAACGTATCTCATAAGAATATGACGATCTACCAAATGGACTTCTTAAATGGCAAGCTCAAAAAAGATATCTACGTTTCTCAACCAGAAGGAATTGTTGATCAGGACAACCCATCGCATGTGTACAAGCTGAAAAAGGCCCTCTACGGTCTTAAACAAGCACCACGTGCATGGTACGACATGCTGTTAAGCTTTCTAATCTCACAACATTTCTCTAAAGGTGCAGTGGATCCAACACTCTTCACACGGTAAACTGGGAATGACTTATTACTGGTACAAATTTATGTTGACGATATAATATTTCCATCCACTAATACTGCCACGTGTAATGAGTTTGCTAATCAGATGACGAAAAAGTTCAAGATTTTAATGATGGGGCAGATGTCATTCTTTTTAGGATTATAAATTTCTTAAAGTCTCAAAGGAATCTTTATAAACCAATCTAAATATGCCTTTGAAATTGTTAAAAAATATGGTATGCTAACTAGTGATTTTGTAGACACACCTATGGTAGAAAAGAGTAAACTGGATGAAGATCTATAGGGGATACCAATTGATGCTACACTTTACCATGGTATGATTGGATCCCTCATGCATCTGACATCTAGTAACCAGACCTTATTTTTGCAGTCTGCTTATGTTCTCGATATCAGGCAAAGCCTACCGAAAAACACTTAAATGCGGTTAAGCGGATCTTTTGATACCTAAAGGGAACCATTAACATGGGTCTCTGGTACCCAAAGGATACCGGTATGTCTATGACAGCATATGCAGATGCAGATCACGCGGGGTGTCAGGACACTAGACGTAGTACATCAGGAAGTGCTCAATTCTTAGGAGATAAACTTGTTAGCTGGTCTTCAAAGAAGCAAAAGTGCACTGCCATCTTGAGTACACAGGCTGAATATATTTCTTTATCTGGGTGTTGTGCTCAAATCCTATGGATGCGTTCACAGCTAACAGACTATGGCTTTCAATTCAATAAGATTCCTTTGTACTGCGACAACAAGAGTGCGATTGCTCTATGCTGCAACAATGTTCAACACTCACGAGCCAAGCACATCCATGTTCACTACCATTTTATAAAGGAGCAAGTGGAAAATGGAATCGTGGAGCTATACTTTGTCCAGACTGAATACCAACTGGCTGACATCTTCACTAAACCTTTGCCAAGAGAAAGATTCAACTTCTTGATCGAAAAGCTCGGTATAAGAAGCATGTCTCTGGAAATGTTGAAACGTCTGGCAGAGGAAATAGACGAGTGATGGTGGTAACTCATATCCTGTATTATATGTACATAAGAAAACATAAAAACACCAAAAAAAATTAATATAAATTTTACAAAAACAAAATAAAAAATATAAAAATATGTATCTCTGGCATGTCTTCTGAAAATCGATAACATTTACGATCTTAGAAATGTCATTTAATAATGATACGAGGCTGTAAATGAAGTTCGAGCTGAAGTTTAAAAGCTTTCAAAACATGCCAAAAATGGCTTGCTATTATTTCAGATAGCAACCCGGTCATCATCTTAAAGGCAAGTATTTCAAAAAGAAAACTTGACATCATAACGGGAATTTATTCTCGGGCATGGTCTACTTTATGACTAGGCAAAGGCTTATGTTTACTTTGCAACACAACCCATTCTTTCTATATACCATAAGTGTACATATCAGTGTGCTTATGTGTCAAAATAAGAGAAATCTTATTTTTCATAGTGTTTGGTTTTTCTAAATTAAACATTACTTCATCAAAAACTGCTTTTCGAAGACATTTGACCACTCAAACAACGACTACAACTCTTTCAATAGAAAACGGGTCAGTGTTTGAGGGGGAGAAAATGTCAAATATCTTCTTCAATCTGCTTGTGATAAAGGAAAATGTTTTTAAACAATAACGGGTTAACAATTTAAGGGGAGTTAATTAAGTTTAGCTTATGTGAGCCTTAACTATTATGTCTTTATGCCTTTTAGGAGTATATGTGCAAATATAAGTTTCTAGGTATGCTTGTTAGAACATTAGGGTCAATTTGTGCCATGTGTTAAACTTTAAATACATAATAAAACTTATATAAGAAACATGTAAAGGTTATGAAACTTGAGGGGGTGTTTGTGCAAAAACAAATTTAGTTTTATAACACACCACCCACCCCGTTTTCTTCTTCACACACAAACACAACACTTAGAAATTTTTTTCCCTCCTCACACCTATTCGAATTCGCCATCTCTTGTTCTCCATTTTCAGTGATTAACAAGCAAAAGGTATAATTAATAACATGTTTTCCACATCATAAACTACATATTCCTCAAAGGAATTGAGGTTTCATCTACACTTGATCACGAAAACCCTAAATTTTGAATTAGGGTTCTTCGAAATCGAATGTGATTAAAACCTTAAATTGATTGAGGGGTTTTGTTAGTTTAGGTGTGTTGAACACTCGGTTAATATAGTTTCTTGATTGGTTAACATATGTTTATGATTTTGTTAATTCTTGTTAGCGAAAATGTAGGTTTTTAGGATTTAGTGAAATATGTTTGTGGGTCTTGTGCTAAAATGATTGTATTCACTTCCTTAAATATGTTTGAGCAATAAAAGGAATTCCTTGTTTGCAGTTTCTTGAATTAATGTGTTATAATGTTTAAACATGCTTGTTTTTTGAATGTTCTTGTCATTTATGTGGTTTAAGTCTGTTATGAATGCTTGCGAGTGTTGTATAAATGATAAGATAGTTAAATGATCATATGACAATGTTTAACATTTCAAGTTTGTAGTAATGTGTTTTGAAGGCGATTTATCAACTGCCTTTGTGAGGCGAGTTAACAACACCTTCTGAAGGCGAGTTAACAACTCCCTTCAGAAGGCGAGTTAACAACACTCCCTCACAAGGGGAGTTAACAACACCTCTTTATGAGGTGAGTTATCAACTCTGCTTCACGAGGCGAGTTAACAACTTAGCTTCACAAGGAGATTTAACAATTCCATTAAGGAGGTGATTTAACAATTCCATTAAGGAGGCGATTTATCAATTCCATTAAGGAGGCGATTTAGCAATTCCATTAAGGAGGAGATTTAGCAATTCCATTAAGGAGGCTATTTAGCAACTCCATTAAGGAGGTAATTTATCTCTTATCAATAGGAGGCGATTTAGCAATGACTTTAAGAAATTTTAAGATTGAATTTTTTTTCTGAAGGTAATTTTCAACTCAAGTTAGGTAGCTAATTAAGATTGGTTAATTATGAAATCTAATCAAGTTAAGTAGGCTATATAACAAGGTTCAACAAGAATATCTAAATATGTCTTAGGTACCTTACTCTCTACAAGTTAGTTTGTATAGGATTCCATAAGCGCTATTTTAGTTGTCTAAAATCCTTTCACGTTATGCCCAATTAAGTTTCCTTTCGGATGATTAGATCTTAGTCAATCATGCTAAATGCCTAAATGTGCCTAATCATTAAAATGATATCATAACATGAATCAAGCTTAATTATTCATCAATCAAAGGGCCTTTTAGTGTGTTATATATAAATTGGTTATATATATAAACTGTATTGGTCAAATCTTAGTAGAAATATGAATACCACTCAAGCTCAACAGAAAGCCCTTGATGATTCTCTTGTTGCCCTTGCGTACCGTCTTGAGTTTGGTAAATGTAACATGAGACTCAAAACAGCCATCAAACCAAATGAAGTTACATTTCAAGTGGTGATGGATGCTCTTGCTCTCACTTCCTTCTACCAAGCATTCCTGATCACTCTAGAAGTTCTTGCTATTTATATGCAAGAGTTTTAGGCTACAGTTTCTGTTTATAAGTCATCCATCAGATTCACGATAAACAAGAAGAAAGTATCTCTCGATGTTGATATGTTCAGAGAAATTCTCTAGTTTTGCCCTAAAATTCCAGGATAAGAGTTTGAAGATCTTCTAGTGGAACAAGATATTCTCTCTTTCATTAGAGATATTAGGCACACTGGAGACATCACTTATCTCACAGATGTAAATGTTGACTACTTACATCAACCATGGAGAGCATTTGCTACAGTCATCAACAAGTGCTTAAGTGGCAAAGAAACTGGAATGGACAAGATCCGTGTGTCTCGTGCTCAAATCCTCTAGGGTATGTTCCATAAGAAGAATATCGATTTTGTGTATCTACTCTGGGAAGATTTTCTGTTCTAGATTGAAAACAAAGATGCTAAGAAGACAAACAAGATGTAATATCCTAGATTCACAAAGATCATTATTGATTACTTCATGTCAAAATATTAGTCTATTTCAAGGACAAACAAGATGTTTTGGCACACTACTCGAGATGACACCATGTTTATGTCTATGAGATGTATCTCCAGGCATGAAGATACTCAAGTATATGGTACCATTCTCCCAAAGGATTTAACAAACCAAGCAATGTTGGAATCCAAAGCTTACCAAACATACTGAGTCAGACACATCTCCTAAGAAGAAGCCTGTTTAAGCTACTAAAGGTACCAGACTCAAGACTTCAGCCAAGGTGGCTAAATCAGACAAGAAGAAGTAACCTGTAAAGATACCAAAAGCCAAAGGATTAAATGTATTATCTAAGGTTGCATTAACTGAAGCTGAACAAATGAAGCTAGCTACCAAAAGAAGCATGACTTAATTTTACATCTCTCACGTAAGTGGCTCAGGTGATGGAGTTGACATTCAGTGAAAGGTTCCTGATGAGCAACAACAAAATGTCTCTGGTATAAATGAAGGAGTTGGTGTCACACCAAAGGTTCTTGATGTACCTAAATATAACTCAGAGATTAAAGAAGAATCTTGTACATTTAGTCAAGATGACAAAGATGATGAAGAAGAGTCAGACAAGAATGATGATAGTGAAGAAACTGAATCAGATAATGACAGAGATGATCTTACTCATCCAAACTTGTCAACTTATAAAGCAGATAAAGAGAAAGAAGAAGAAGAAAAAGCAGACGATGATGAAGAGTCTTCTGATCAGAGAGTGTCAACACCACCAGACTATGAACTCACTGAAGAAGAAGAATATAAAGAGGATGATGATAAGGAAAGTAAACAAGAAGAAGAAGAAGATGATCTGTATAAAGATTTGAATATTAACCTGGAAAGAAGTGATGCTAAAATGACTAATGCGCAAGCAAATCAAGACATGGATGATACACATGTGACTCTAACAACTATGCCTCTAGTAGTGCAACAACAAAGTTCTTTTGTTTCATCAGACTTGGTGTCAAAGTTCATTAATCCTTCTCTGGATACAGGCATTGACTCAATCTTAAATCAAGATACTCAGTCAGATACTCTCGTCAGTGTACCAGTTTCAGTTGCTGCAGAGACACCTTCTTCTGGTACAACAATTCCTTAACCACATATTCCTAACATTCTACCTCTACAACAAACACCAACTTCCACAACAACAACAACTAATCCAACAATGACTTTGTCAAAAATTCCTAACTTTGCATCCTTATTCCAGTTTGATCAAAGGGTATCCGCATTAGAATCTGAAATGTCTAAGTTCAGGCAAATAAGTCAATTTGCTGAATCTTTCTCTTCAATTCTGGCCATTGTTGATACGTACCTTGCTTCCAAGATGAAAGAAGCAGTGGGTGTGGCTGTTCAACTATAAACAAACAAACTCAGAGAAGAAGCTCAAGCTGAGAATCGAGAATTTCTTAATTAGGTAGACTCAACCATGAAGGCAATAATCACGGAGCAGGTACAAGCTCAAGTCTCCAAGATCATGCCAAAGATTAAGAAGTACGTAAAAAATCTCTGGGAGCTGAAGTCTTAGTTAGATCAACCAATCAACCTTAGACGTCTTACGTAGTAGCAGCTTCACTGTTAGAATTCGAACTGAAGAAGATTCTCATTGACAAAATAGAGACCAATAAATCGATAGACAGATCAGACACTCAAAAGAATCTCTATAATGCATTAGTCGAATCGTACAACACTGACAAAGACATCATTACCTTATATGAAGACCCCTCCACTGGATCAAAGATCAGGCAAAGAAACTGAGTCATCAAAAGAACTGAAAATAAGAAGTCTAAGTCCACAAGTTCTTAAAAAAGTACATCCAAATCTCAACCAAAATCTTCATGCAAGTCTACTCATGCAGAGGAGCATGATCAAAAGGCTGCTAATTTGGAAGATCAACAACTTTAAGAGTTCAACATAGGAAATAAAGATGAATCTCCTGTAAGAGAAACACTAAATGAGGATATATGGCATAGGAATCCTTCAAGACCTTCAACTCCTGATCATGAATGGAATAAAACAAAGACTTTTGACAACTGACCACCTCAACCTTAGATCACACAAATGGCTCAAGCTGCAGGTACTCAATCTTCATTTAATGAGTTTTTAGCTACTCCCATCAACTTCTTTGCCTTCATAATGCACCAGCTCAAAATTGATAATCTGACTCAAGAAGTGTTGACCAACCCAACCTATGATCTTATAAAAGGCACGTGCAAGAGTGTAGTGGAACTAGAGTACCACTTGGAAGAAGTCTTTAAAGCTACCAATGTTCGATTAGACTAGTACAATCCTAAAGGGAAGCCATATCCCCATGATCTCAGCAAGCCCCTTCTATTAATTCTAAATGAACAAGGTCCGTTATCCCCTTGGATCACTTCATCAACAATGATCTTGAATATCTGAAAGGAGGGAGCTCAAGTAAAAAATACACCACTTCCATCACCATGACAAAGGATGCTGAATATGGTCAAGTCAAATAGATTGAAGACAAGGTTTCTAGAATATGGAGTCCGATAAAAGTTGTCTACGACAAGCATGCTTACTCGGGAACTTATCACTGGGGTCCAAAACATCAGAAATTCTACGGATATGCTTCCAACATGGAAACATCAAAAGATGTCTACTCCAGACACATGATTATTGCAGTAACCAGCCTCAAGATCATAAAGTGTTTTGGCTATAGTCATTTGGAAGAGATTATTGTTCGAAGACAGGACGATCGGCTATACAAGTTTAGAGATGGCGACTTTAAAAGATTTCATCGATAAGACATTGAAGATATGTTACTTCTCCTTATTCAAGACAAGCTGAACAACCTAAACTTAGAAGAATGGTATGCACTGAATGTAGCTTTACGAATGTTCACTAGACGTATTGTCATTCAAGAACATGTAGAAGATCTACAACTAGGAGTCGAAAGCTATCAGAAGAAGATCAACCTCAAAAATCCAGACATATACCGTTCAAATCCCAGAAGAATGACTCCCTACACCACTTACCCTGATATCCAAGGCATTATCTATGAAGATGAAATGAACAAAAATCGTCTGATGCGCACTGATGAACTTCATAAGTTCAGTGATGGTACACTCAACCATGTTCGAACTGCTCTCAACGATATTGCCCTAGGGATTAAGATGGAGTAATTGCCAAAGAGAAAATGGAGTAAACAAGACAGGCAAAGAGCTCGTGTGATGATCAATGCCATTGATAAAAAGTTCAGAGATAGACGATTGATGAGAAGCTTAGAAAAGTTTGTTGGTGGAAGACCTTACAGGGGTGACCTACGGCTGCTGGAAAGGACAATATAACTTTGTCATATTTTTTCTCAACTTATTTCAGGTCATTTTCTAATATATAATAAAACTTGTGAATATGTATATATGTAGTATAGACTTAAAAAGTAGGGATATATAGTGTTTGAGTATGAATTTTCAAGAATTTCTTAGTAAATTCAAAATTTTTTCAAATTAACATACTCAAGCACTATATAATTCTCTCATAATTTAAGGGGGAGCATTAATATGTTCCAATAATTGGCTTGTTTATAATTGGACATATTTTCCCTGAAACCATGAATATTTGAATCAATTGATATCCAAAATATCAAGAGATTTGACATTTTGATAAGGGGAGAAAATGTGATTAAAATATATGGCAAATAATGTGATTTTTATGATATCAAGTGTACGCTTTCCCATATATGTGGTAAACTCTTTCGATTAATTGATGCACATATAAAGGAGGGGAGGAGGGCAAATAGTTACATGATTGGCTGAAATGTGGAAATACCAAAGACCGACCATTTAAATTACTGTATTGGAGTTATAAGGTGGTTAAGTTTAGGTATTTATTCTCATGATCTAGCCAGAACAAGAGGGATCTACCCAGGGATATTCCACTAGATAGTGTAATAGTCCTTAGGTATGAAAAAGGAGTAAAAGTGAGAATAAGGGAAAAGTGCTGATTGAGATGGAGCTAGTACTGGAACAAACCCAACAAGGTACTAGTTATGAAGTCTCGGTAAGCGCTGAAGGGTTGAAGAATTAAAAAGAAAAGTTAAGATAAAGGGTGAAAAGAAAGAAGCCCTCCTTACACTTAGGCAGAAACTGGGTCAATACATCTGCTATCAAGAATCACAAAGATGATTGCTGACATTGAAGACTGACATCATGGACCCAGTGATGCAATGCACAAACCTCCCTAACCACTCAGAATCTCTCAAAAGATTTCTGTTTCATTTCTCACAGAGATTATACGCATTTCTATCAACTTTCTCACTTAGTTAGTTGGTATTGAAAAGGTGGCAGTCTGCTCTAGCCTCCGATCACTAAAAATAAAGTGCACTATTGAGTCTAGAGCCAAAAAAGATCATCCATAAATCTCATTAGGACACTTGTCAAAATTATGCTTTCTAATTCACACAATGTGAAAAATAAGAAATTTATATTAAGAGTCCTACGCATTATCCTTGTGATTTTGCTAGAATATCCGAGTGATACTTAAGTATTCACAGTGAAGATGGAAATCCTGATTGAGCCAATATCAAACAAGCTCTTGGTAGGTGACATGTGAGATCCTATACGGATCGAGCTTGTAATACTGGATATTGATTCGATCCAGCTTATGAATTGGTGAATTTTGAAAAAGATAAAACTGTTGGTGTGTCATAAAACTGTTTGTAATTTAACACACTAACTAATTTTCTAAATCAATTTTCAATCTTGTGTCTATGGGAAGCCTCACAAGGGTATCTGGACATAAGAAAGTTGAACACGAATTGATGGCTTAATCAGGAAAATAGTAACTTACCAGTTCACTCTTACCGTGTTGTCTGCTTTGAGACGCTTCGGTAATAAGAACGGCTAGCTCAGCTGCGTAACCCTGTCAAGGGGATTCTTTAGAATTCTACTTGATCACAGGCAGTATTTATACTGAGTAACGGGGAATCATGGTTGCTACAACCGTATTCGACGAAGTGACAAAGACACTTTTATCCATATATATGTTGTTTATCACTAACCCATTCATGCAGGTTTCCTTACGGTGGTAGCTGTTTCCTGATGACAAGTCGAAGCCAATACCACATGCTCATACTCGACCGACATATATAAAGACATCATAAAAGCTCAAGTACATGTTTCAAGACTTCCACTACTTTTATATCGCACGTCTTTCTTGAAGCGACGAAGTATTAAGTTGATACCGTACGTCCTCCATAAAGTAATGAAGTGTTAATGTTAAAGAATATCAAGAAAGATGGTTACACACACTTTTAACATCAAGAACAGTATGAGCATGTTGGTCCAAAAGTTACAAGATCACAAGAAGGCAAGAGATCACAAGATGATGATAAGAGATTATGCATGGTTGATGATCTCAAAAGAAGTTCTAAATCACATTCATATCAAGTCAAAGATGCAAGTCAAAGCCTAAAGTCAATGATCACTACATCAATTCATAAGTTAAAGATTGAAGTTAAAGACTACAAGCTCATGACTAAAGTCAGAGCATAGTATGCTAGGTTTAAGTTTTTTGTAAATTGGAGTGACCCCTCTTAGAGGGAGATTGTTAGGAATACAAAAAGTATCGGTCACTACCAATATAGTTAGTCATAGCTCGTTGAGTAATCATATGTAATAGTAGTAAGCTAACTAGGCCAAAGGCATATGGAAGGCCCATGATTAAGCCCATGGCCGGCCTTATGTTGATGTATTTATACCCTCTCCACACATGGAAAGGGTATTGGTTGGTTGGTTCATTTCACACACATAATCTAATCTTTCTTTCTTGGTTACTTTCTCTTACTAAAACCATCCTCCCATCTACTTTCTCTTTCTAGATTTCTTTATTGTTCTTTTGGTGTTATAGATTACTAGTATTCTATAAATAATTTTGTAGATTTTAGAAGCCTTAAAGTTGATGATATGTTTCTAATTCATTTAATGTTTCCCCGACCAGTTAATCACTAAGCTTATTCTCAAAGAAGTAGAAATATTTGATAAAAGAGGTTCACATACGTATGATGATTCTTTTAGATAATCCGTATCCTGCAGGAAAGTATGTGTACATCCGGGACTTAGTTGACTTAGGTGTTATTATTTTGGCTATTTAGAAGGTTTAATTGTTTACATCTGAGACTTAGTTGACTTTGGTGTTATAATTTATATCATCACTATCCTGGAGAATGCTCTGAATCTACTCAAGAAAGAATTACAGGTTTCGGGGGGGAGGGGGAAGCTAAGAAAGCTTCTAAAAGGAGAATGATGAGACTGACCATAGATTGCTGCTTCGGAGGGAGTGACAATGTCGATCGCTCTTGGTTTTGTAAGTTCCAGGTCATGTCTCATACATCATCTTGTATATGTAGTGCAACTTCATAAATATATAGTGTTCGAGTACAATTTTTCAAGAATTTTTTAATAAATTCAAAATCTTTCGAAATTGTGTACTCAATACTATATCATTCCCTCAAAAATTGAGGGGGAGCTAAGGAAATTGTTCCAAAAAAATCACGCTCTTATCATTTTTCTCCCTAATGTTTTTCAAATCTCAAATAGCCATTTTACTCCATTGATATCAAAAACATCATATGATATGCTATTTTTAAGGGGGATAAAAATGGACTAAATGTAATGTGATCGTCTTTGACTCAAGTGCAGCTTCTTCCTCGTATGTGCAAAACACTTTCGAATACGATGCACATATGCAGGGGGAGCAATTTTGGAAAAGAAAACATCAAGGTACAAAAAGTTTTGATTAATATCACTAGTACCTTGATTGATTTTTCAAAAGGTTTTAATGGCTATTGTGGAAATACCAAAGGACAGACCAAGTATTTAATATTATGGAGTTATAATGTGGTTAAGGTTAGGTATTCGTTCTGTGATCCAGCCAGAACTGAAGGGATCTACCCAGGGACATTCCATTAGATAGAATAGAAGTCCTTAGGTATGATACAAAAGGAGTAAAAGTGAGAAAGGGGATAATGCTAACTAAGACAGAGCTAACACTGGAACAAACCAAACAAGGTGTTAGTGATGAAGTCTTGGTAAGCATTGAAGGGGTTGAAGAATGAAAAAGAAATGTAAGGATAAAAGGTGTAAAGAAAGAAGCCCTCCATACACTTAGGCAGAAACCGAGTCAATACATATGCTATCAAAAACACTAATCTGTTGTCTGGTATTAAAGATAGACATCATAGACCCAGTGATGCAATGCACAATACTCCCTAGCCACTCAAGGTCTCTCAAAAGACTCTTGTTTCATTTCTCACGAAGATTAAACACATTTCTATCAACTTTCTCACTCTAAGTTAGTTGGTATTAAAAAGATGGCAGTCAGCTCTAACCTTCGATTACGAAAATCAAAGTGTGCTATTTAGTCTAGAGCCAAAAAGAGATCATCCATAAATCTCATTAGGATACTAATCCAAAATATTCTTGTTATTCATACACTGTGAAAACAAGAAATATCTTAAGAGTCCTACGTATTATCCTTGTGATATTGCAGAACATCAGAGTGATACTAAAGTATTCACACTGACGATGGAAAACCTTCTAGAGCCAACATCAAACAAGCTTTGTGGTAGGTGACTTACGAGGTCCTATATGGACTAAACTTGTGACACTGGATATCGATTCGGTCCAGACTATGAATTGACGATTGAAGAATTTTGAAATGCAAAAACTCTCGATGTGTTGCATAACCACTTTAGCAAGTGACACATCGATTGATTTTCAAATCAATTTTTGATTCAATCAGTCAGACAGTTCTCACTGTTTCACTCATACTTTGTTGTCTTCTTTGAGACGCTCTAGTAATGAGAAAGACTAGTGCAGCTTCAAAACCCTGTCAAGGAGATTCTTTTGAATTCTACCTGATCACAAGCAGTATTTATACTGATTAACGAGGAACCATGGTTATTGCAACCATATTCAATGAAGTGACAAAGACACTTTCGTCCATATATGTTATTTATCACTAACCCATGCATGCATGTTTCCTGACGGCGACAACAGTTAACCGATGACAAGTCAAATTCATAGCCACATGCTCATACCCGTCCGACATATGTAAAGACATTATGAAAGCTCAAGTACATGTTTCAAAAGAATTCCACTACTTTGATATTACACATCTTCCTTGAAGTCACGAAGTGTTATAGATAAAGAATTTCAAGAAAGATGATTATACAAGCTTTCAAGATAAAGAAAGGTACGAGCATGTTGGTCCAAAGGTCACAAGATCACAAGAAGTCAAAAGATTACATAATGATGAAAAGAGATGATGTTTGGATTATTATAACACCTTGTGTTTTCAGGTCATTTTACGACGTTTTTTATTTAACTATTTATTTTTAGTCTTGTACGCTTTTGCTTTTAATTTTAATCGTTAAGTTAAATCGCGTAAACTAAAAATTATCATTCAACGTAAATGGGAATCAAAAAATTAAATGTTTACATCAAGCAAGTGTTAGATAATTATTTGGAGGGTAATTATTAACTTTGCACATTTTATTTTTATTGGTTACGTAAAGTGTTTACGTTTCACGATAAAATACATTTAGGCATTCATGGAACCACCAACACTTATCTATGCTTCAACAAATACCTATTATTATACCAAATACCCAAAGTTTTATAAAACTCCACCCACATTTATTATGTAGGCCGAATTCTACATAAAAGAATTAAACCAA